>JBCJKH010047941.1:0-36031 GCA_039877255.1 Loriculus beryllinus | reverse complement strand
GTCCAAACACATTTTGAATGTCTCCAGAGAGGGAGACTCCATGACCGCCCTGGGCACCAGTTCCAGTGCTCTGCCACTGCTTCCTCGTGTTGAGGTGAAACTTCTTGTGTTTTACTTTATGGCCAGTGCTGCTCATCCTGGGCACCACTGAAAGGAGTCTGGCACCATCCTCCTGGCACCCACCTTTGAGGTATCCACATACAATCTCAGCCTGCTGGACTAAATGAGTCCAGCTCCTGCAGTCCTTTCTCATAAGGAAGATGCTCCAGACTCTTGCTCATCCTTGTGGCCTCCACTGGACCCTCTCCAGCAGCTCCAGCAGTAGTACTGAGTAGCTAAGCACCGAGCACAGTTCTCCAGATGTGGCCTCACCAGGTTGAGTAGAGGAGGAGGATCACTTCTCTCGACTTGCTGGCCACGCATGGGGTAGGCTGCTTTGGAGAATGGGTGAGGGTCACCCCTGGCTGAGCTGGAGAGGTGTAAGCAATGTACTCTGCTTTTCCAGGGGCAGCTGGATTGTGGATCTCAGCGCTGGCCTGTTGCTCACACCAGAGGAACCTGGAAACTGTAAAATGGCATGCAGCAAATGCCAGACAGCCACATGTGCAGCTTTCTGGTAGAGGCATTTACTGACTTTGGCTACACTGGATTTTTTAGTTCAGATAGGCTTTTTAGTCCAGAAATGCTAAGCCTCTGCCTGGCATCTGCAACACCAAGATCTGGGCCTGCATCTGAGCAGGGTCATAAACTTTGTTTCCCCATTTCCTGAGCAAAGCAAAGCTGCCAAGGGGTAGGGGATGACCTGGGTCTGTTTTTTCATGACCTGGCATACCCCATTGTTCATCCTGAGCTCTGGCTGGCAAGGTGGGGAGGAACTGGGTGGCTGTAACAAGATGACTTCAAAGCTCCTTCCACTTTACATTTGACTCAGGCCCGTGAGATGCCCTGATGCAAAAGGGATAGAAACTCTGCACAGAATCAAATCCATGTAGCTGTGCTAGGCCTCTCAGAAGTGAGCTGATCAGTCAGCCTAAAGACATTAAATTTTTTTGGCTTGCCAGAGGGAAAGTCAGGAGGTGACTTGACCACAGCTGACAGAGCCACTGTGCCCAGTGGACCTGCTGCTCCAGCAAGAAGAGACAAGACACGATGCTGCTGTCGCACGTGTGCCCGAGCACCCAGGCAGGCCAGCTGGCATGAAGAATAAAGACATCCATTTACACCACGAGGATAATTAACCACCTCAACAGCTTACCCAGGGACACGGCGCAATGGTTTGCAGCCTTTAAATCAGGACTGACTGCCTTTGACACAGATTTATTAGATCTACAAAGAAAGTCCTGTGCTTGACGCACAAATCATGCTCTGTGTTGTATCAGGGGTCATGCTAGCCAACTGTAATGCCTCCTTCTGGCCTTGAAATTAATGGCTGGTGTCAGAGGGACAAATAACTCCTTCAGCAGCACCTGCTGGAGGAGAGAGAGTTCCCAGGACACGACCATCTTCAAGGAGAGCATGACAGAAACGCTGCCCAGTGGCCCCATCCATCCTCTGTGGATGCATTGCAGAGGCACCATGTTGCAGCGTGGGGATATTGCCCCATCCTCCTCTGGGCTTACCACAGAGAGGGAGAGTCTTATGTGACCCAAAGCCCTCACTGAAACCGGCAGCGTGAGCTGTCGGAAGGAACGGGATGATGAATGTTTTGGGCAGATTTTGTTTTGCAAATGAGGCTTTTTAAAAATATACATATATATCTGCTGCCAATCCTGGTTTAACACTTTCACAGCACAAGGATCTGTGATGTCTCAGCAAATATCCTGTGCCTTGGGATGAAACAGTGAGACTGGAAGGGGAAAGCCAGGCTCCTCCATCCCCAAGCTCCCTGTCCCTCTGTAACACTTGCCTTTTGCAAATTTCCATTTCCTAAGCAAGCCGCTCATTCCTCTTGTACAGAGACTTCCAATTTTCTCTTCACGCAATGATTGCAGCAAAGGCTTTGAGAGGGAGGGAGATGTCTCGGTAAAACGACAACCCCAGGGGTAAATCTTCGACAAGATCTGCACAGATTCATCTGTGCAACTGTCATTTACATTAATGGGAGTCTTGCAGTTCAATATGCGTACTGGAAATGCTCCTGTCCCCAGCTGTCCCATCTAAATAATAATAATAGGGAAAAAACCAAATCAGAGGGAAAAGAACAAAAAGGTTCTGTTCTCCCACACAGGAGGTCAAGAGAAGACCTGTGACAGAGGCAGAGATGTCACTCACTCCTCACCCGTCACAGTGCAGGGCAGTGGGGAATAAACATTCGTGATGCTGGGAGGCGGTCGGCAGCTCTCTGGGCATATGTTGCTGTAAATTTGAAATTAGAGCCACTGAGGGGATGTGAAATGACAAACCCAGCTGCCTGTGGGGGTGCTGGCTGCCAGCAGAGCGAAGTGTCAATTATTTACCAGTTACTAAAGGACACCGCTTTCTGCAGTCACGCCAAAATGTCTGTGAAGAGCATCTTAATCCCTCCAGTATGTGGACTGGCAGAGGCAGCCCCAGCCTTTCCCTCTGCCAGAGCAGAGCTTCAGGCTGGGGTATCCCGATGTGACTCCAGGCCACGCCAGGATCCAGCACTGCAGGAATGGCCAGAACCGTCCAGGAACATTGCCTGCCTGCACTGGTTCCCCTGGGCTCAACCTCAATGGTTGGAGCAGAGCAAACCTCCTCAGCAATGGGACAAAGATGGGGTCATGCACTGAACACCCCATTTGATGAAACTATGGTTTCCCCAGCAAGAGCAGAGAGCAGGCGACAGCTGGCACCCAAAACAGCATGGACACAGCACACCTCCACTGGGATCCAGACTGGGACCTGTGCTGGGAACAGCCCCTGCTCCTGCTGCTCAGCCTCTCCTATTGCAGTGGCATGTGTGGCTTGCAAAAGCAACAGGGGAGAAGTGTCATTTTATAAACTGAGTGCACGCGTGTGCAAATAAAGCAGATGGTGAGGGTGTTTACATTAGCACTCATGCTGGAAGTGCTTAGATTATCTTCCTTCTTAGCTAAATTAGGGACCAATCTGGGCTGGGAGCATCGCTGTTCTTCCTGCTGCTGGCAAACGTGGGCTGCTGTGGAAATCTTTATTCATCAAAACTTTCCTCAGGTCTGACCAAACCCTTCTATATTTGGGGTCCTGACAAGTCAGGGCACTTCACAAGCACTGGTGGCTGCTTAATCACAGAGCCCTCATGAGGTTCAGTCATCCTAAACAAGTCGTCAAGGCCATGAGTCACGTCACAGGTGGGCTCCACAGCGATTCAAGGATGAGATGCTCCCTCCTGATTTATTTCATGATACCATTACGCAGAAGAAAACCCACTTAAAATTAGTATTTCCAAGCCTTGTGTTCCACCTCTTCCACTTGAGCTAGCAGTCTCTCCTTGCCGGGTCTTCAGACAGATGGCCAGAGGAGCAACAGATGCTTATTCCAGCATCTAGGCTTGAAGGGAAAGGGTTTAGTGGGGGTCCCACTTGATCCCCATGCACTTGCTGCCTGCCCAGGCTTTCCTCCAAGATCTGGGCACATGGCAAGGCTGTTCCCTGAATGGAACAGTATTGTCCTCTGGGGGCTTACAGCAGTCAGGCACAAAACAGGCGCTGCTGCTTTGATGATAAGCCAAAGGGGAGGTATGAAGCCCATGTAAAACCATCTGTTGAAATGCCTTGGCTGCAGTGTTAATACCCCCAGTCCTGTGTCACTGCAAGGACAGCCACACATGATTGATGTCTCGCTGTTGGTATCAGTAGATCATTACCACTGAGTTCAAGCAGCTGTTTGGGAGCTGTTTGTGTGCTCCCAGTGTGCTTTGTACACAGTGGCTGAGGGTCAACAGGAGTTTTGTGGCCAAACTTTCCGTTGCAGGTACTCAAGCAAGGGACTGGGCATCTCATGCTCATCTGCAGTGCTAGGGTCTCAGGCAGCAGCCCAGAAACATGGGCGACCCATGGCCACTGGCACCCTGCCCACCATGTGCATACCTTCATTTATTTGAGAGCCTCATTCAAGGCGAACAAAGGGAAAACATGAGCTTTCTGCATGCCCCAGTGAAGCAAAAATGCCTAGATATTCATTTTCTGGTCACGGGCACACAGTTTCTCCCTCCTGATTTATCAGACTGAAATGAAAGGAAATGTTTCCACATGTAATCTTTTATCAGAAATATTAGTGTTAACTTCTGTGTCAGCATTTCTGATTAAAGGTAAGGAACACTGCACCCCAGCAAAACTATCTGGGAACTTGAAAATAAAGGATTCTTCATCTGGAGTCAGCCTGTTTCCTTATAATTAAACAGGCATTAAAATAACTCTATTTTATGCTCTGCGTGTCCATCTCTGGATGTGTGCATATGCATACGCTAAAGGATGAGACCCATAAGATGAACAGCAGGGATAAATAAAACTCCTGGGTATAACCTAGGTCTGCATCATGATCTGTGGGAATTTCATCACTGACTTCAGCATGGCTTTATCCCGTATTGTAACAGCAGTTGTGACCTGGGAACCTTGTACTGCTAAAAGGGAAAAATCTCAGCACAAGGACCTGGCACTCACATCTGGCCTCAGGAGGACCAAATATGTCAGAGGCTGCTGTAGAGTGTAATTCATTTTCTAGCACTTGCTCAAAGGCTGCTGTCTCCCAGAGAGCCCTGCATGTTTGGAGCCCAGGATGAGTAAGTCAGCTGGCTGTGCAGGACGTGGGATCGGAAAAATTGTTCCATTAAGGAAAAAATTAAAACAGTAAAACTTGCCTGCAGATAGCTCTCACTGCACTGCAGGCAGCCTCCAGGGGAGCACGGGGAGCTGCCCTCTCAAAAGCAGGAGCAAGGAGCTCTCACACTTCTCATAAGCAGGGCAGAGAGGATCTGCACAATGTCAGATGAGACTTGGGTGACCTGGGTGAGAAGGGTGGGGGGCACCAGCATCCTCAGAGTGCCCAACATACAGTTTTGCAATAGCCTGGCAGGAATGATTCCTAAAGCCTAACATTGAGGGCCTTTGTGGCAGCATGGCAGAAAGGATAAAATGCCATACTGAGGAAATCCAATCCATGCATGAAATCCATATCTCTCCATCTGATGGGCTCCAGAGCAGTGTCCCAGCACTGGAAGGCTGCTGTCAGGGAACCCAGTGGGACTGTGCTTCTTCCCCTGCTCCCTTACATTTTGTTTGCTTCTGTCAGGGTGACCAAATACCATACTTTGAACTACATCTGTTTTATTTGTAGGGACTCCAACCAGTGGAGGTTTTAAGTACAGAAAACTTCCTCCAGAAGCTGGTACTTCGACAGCAACCTGAAGAGCTAAGGCAGCTCCTAGAGAACAGATGTACATCAGCATCACCAGAGTAAGAAGTTTACTGGATTAGATACAGCTGAGGCCTCTCAGGGTTTATGCCTATCCCTTATACACCTCTGACATGGGCTGTCCCCACTTGCCAGTCACATTACCACATTCTTGTTTGTTCCTCTTGTTCCCTTGCCAGATGGGAAGATCACTGAGCCGTAAAAAACAGTCCCTGTTTTAGACTTGTTTGTGCAAAAAGGTGGATAGAAAAACCCATGTTTTGATAAACAAATCTGGCCAGTGGAACACAGGAACCATGCAGAAGAAGGTGATCAGTGGGAACAACCAGCACTTAAAGGTACCCCAGGCCCGGCAGTGAAAGCTGCTGCTACCCTCACTGCCAATCCAGCTTCCCAAATAGAGTGGGGAAACTCCTGAAGGGTTGATCCAGATGAGACCAAGGTCCTTCTGGGCTTTCATAAGAACTAGGGAGGAGGCCATGGAGTGGTCCTTGGCAACATCTCTGCAAGAAAGGAGATGCTCACCTGATCACCCACACAAAAGCTGAACCCAGCTACAGTTACTGCTTTTGGGACTCATGGACCAGTGGCACGAGGGTGGAGAGGGCTGTTCCATGTACTACAAAGTTTAAGGGAGCTCTAGCCCCTTTGCTGCTCCCCTCCCCACTTTAACTTGCCAATGGCAGCAAGCTGTCTGTGCTCAGGCTAGTTAGCCACAGTTCCCTTGAACATCCCATGAATTTTCTTGCGGTTTGATTAATCTTATTTCCATAGCAGTCTCTTTCTTACATAATCTTTTTATTTTGTAGATTCCTTTTATAAAATACTTAATGAGAGTGAGAAGAGCAAAGTGGCTCCCTCCTCTGCCTCCTTGCTCCCCTTCTGCCTCTTGCCAAACCCAAGTCTTGGCACCTTCAGCTCTGACTCACCCCTCCAGGCCCAGAGGCAGCCAGGCAGCATCCAAGTGGTTACAGACTCGGGTGAAATATCAAAGGTGAAAGGTTTGGCTATTGACTGAGAAACACACATGCAATCTCGCAACATTTGACTTTCCCCAGCTTTGTATTGACTTTCATTTTCTCATTATGATAACAGGCAAGAAATCATTGCCTGCATTTTCCCTGAGACAGCACTTCTGTCAATAGACCCCAGTTCTCCTGGTCTCTTCCTCCCCCCTTTTCACAGATTAGCTTCCCACCAAAATGGAAAATTATCTTCAGACAATATTGGCAGAGGCCAGGCTGACAGGAAGACAAATCAGATGGCAGGCATGAACCATAAACATTGTTAAACACTCATTTCAGCTTGTGTTGCTTGACTTCTGGGAAATTATATATAGCATTAAGAAAGCACAACCACAGATGAGTGTGTGTATGTTAACGGTGGCAGGTCAAGAGCACAGTGTTGCATTTGCCTCTCTATATCGAAGTAACACATAAGCACCCCAGCAAAGAAGAACTGAAACCTACCAGGTGAGGGGTGGTCTTCATCAAAGACAAGCATCATACAATTGGAGAAGAACGTGTATAGTAAAGACTGGCACAAGAGCGGGGAAATTGCAGGTGTGTTAAACTGATCTCAGTCGTACATGGGCTCAGGTTAATTGTTTCAGGAAAAAAATAATTACAACTTTGATAATAAAGGAGGAAGATACATGGGTCAGCTGAAAGTCATCCACAGGATCAAGCTAACTTTCACAGAATTGCCTGATCTTGAAATATTTTTAAGCCTATCTTAAAATGACGTTTCCATTAGAGGAAGGTGAGACAGTGCTGGACCGGTCACTTCTGAGAGTTCAACAGGAATACACTGGACATACTACCAATCTTCTAGTAAAGTGACTTGACTCTGGCACCAGCACACAACAGACTTTTAAGTGGTCTCCTCGCAGGAGATTGAAAGACCTGAGATCATGCCTTTTCTGTATTTTCACACAGAATACAAGGAAGTAAGAGATCCCCCTGCATTGGCCTTGTTTTCAAACATGAATGAGTTAAGATAATCAGAAAAACATGCGGGCTAGAAGTTAGGTTGGGTTTTTATAGACCTGAAGAGGTCCTAGGAGATTTTCTGAAGTGCAATGCACACATACATGCCCTCCAGCATCCGCAGCCTGCAACCTGGTATATTTATGTACAGGCTCATGCCCCTTTGCTGTCTGCAGCAGCAGGGACATTAATTCAGTGACCCAGGAGTTTCTTTCACCTCTGTGCTTTGTATGTGCCCCATGACACGTGAAATTACAATGGCCCTCGGAGCTTGTAAGAATACTTCTGTTAATCCATCAATAAAGTCTTCCTAGTGCCCAGAGTGCAGGGTCTTAAGAGCTCTGCACTGCTGAGGTTTCCAGAAGGATGGTGTGTGCTAGGCTCAGTCAACAGAAGGCAGTGGTACCTGTAAGAGTCAAAGGTCACCCATTTTTGCAGGGCCTTGCAGAGCCTCAGCATTTCTGGATTGACTGCCAGGGAAGAGCTTCCTTAAGTCACAGATACTTTTACAAACTGCAACAACGCTGCTGAGTGGTCATATTTTATCTAAGAACTGGGTTTATCTCTCTTTGTAAGAGATAATCAGACACTAGCAGGTGCCATAAGGGTGTAGAGATGAAGAGAGACCAGGAAAACCTCATTACTTCTTAAAGAGAGCATGTAAATGGGAAAGATGGAAATCAGACACCTTGTCATTGCTTAAAATGCCTGCCTTTGAAATGAGAGCAACAAGAAACTAGATCTAGTTGGAAACAGATGGAACTAGATGATCTTAAAGTCCTTTCCAACCCTAACTATTCTATGATTCTATGAGAACTAGAGGTCAGTAATACTAAGCCAAGAATAGCCTCTCAGGAAAGACATCCAAACTCAAATCCATTGCTGTCATAAGCTAAGCAAGGTAACGAACCATACTCTACTAGGAAGACTCTATATTAGAGAACTTTATTTTTCTAGGAAAGCCATGTAGGAATTTGAAACTAGACAAACAGTGTTTTCAAGTGAACATTTTGATACGAAAAACAAGAAGCTCCAAACATAACTCTTTCACCTTTACTTAAAGGTAGAGCCTTATTTGCCTTTGTTGTGGCCTTTGCATGTATGCTCCTCTCTACCAACCCTCCTTTACGCCTGGCAGACTAATCTGTCTGCTGCCTTTGTTTCGTTCTGCAAAGCTAATACGCACTCTTGATCCCTATTTTCGAAGAGGAAAACATGACTTGGTAGAGGAATAAAAAGCTATAGCCAAGGACTCCATTTCTAGGTAATTTCTTCTAAATCCTGCTTTCAGTTTATTACGCTGACAAAGAGTCTCTCAGTTGCAGAGCAGAGCCCTACCTCCCGCAGGGGATCTACTGAGGATTAGCTACCCTGAAATGAAAGCCTGTTGACCTAAGGAAAACATTTCACTAAATAACAGCAGTTGTGAATTGCAGGGACCTGTGGGGTATTAGACACGGTGTAAAAGCAATTTGAACAGAGTAAGGGAAATATGTGGAAATAGTTTGAGGCAGGAAAGCTAGATAAGGTATGTAAATGAATACATCTGTGGGATGGGGAGAAGTTATGCAAAAGGAAATTACCCTCCCTTTTCCACTGCTGCCCTGTGAAATGGCAGCTCCAGAGATGCTCCAACCTGAGCAAAGTCCCTCAGCCTCTGAAGGGTGCCATCAAACAGCAAGAGGTGACCTGGCTCCACCACACTTCCTGCTTTCTGGCAGGACTCATGGTTCCCTATGGATCCCAGGGTGCTCTCTGCACTGCCACAGGCATCTCCCTGCTGGCGGCGTCCTGAATGCATCACTGCATTTTGGACTCTCTATGGCTGTGCACATGGTCCCTGTCACGTACCCCCAGGAAACCCTGCCTTGGCCAGGAGATTCTGTGTTTCCAAGGAAATTATGAAGCCAGCAATGCTGAAGGTTTAACAAATTAAAATTAGAGGAAGGGAAAAAAAGCATGAAAACTGCTAGTCTTGAGCCTGTCTTCCCAGGCCACAGCCCAGTAGAAATTCAGATCCACTTGCAAACACGGCTAAAGTTACTTTAATGGTAGCAAACCAAAGAGAGAGCATTGCAGCACCAGAACAGTGCCTTGACTCTCTCTCTGCTTTTTGCTTTGCTAACAGTAAATGCAGGAGCACTTAATTGTTGGCATCTCAGATGGCCCCTGGACCACAGGAATGAAAGTGGTTTTGCTGTCCTGATGAGAGTTATGTAGACCCTGCTGCCCTTTTGCCCAGTGTTACAGTGATAATTTGGAAGTGTTTATCCCCACCTTGAAGAGTAACTTACTCTCAGCATAAATGAGAGTTTCTAGAAGGTGGCATCACAGAGGGAAAAATGGCAGAGGATCCACTAAGTTTGGTTTCCACGCTCATAAAGCTTTGTCTAAAAAAAATGAAACTCCTGTGTTAAAAAAAAAAGAAGAGATGTGAATATGTTATTGGATTGAGGAATCTCTCTGGCAAGGAAATTTTTCAGTTGTTGAATAACTGTCTGAGGCAGTGATGGAACTGCTACAGCCTACGTAAGTCATACAAAATGAGGGTGGAATAAAAGACTTTGACTCTGTTATAGAGTTTCTACAAACCCAGAGCTCAGCAGGGGCTCCACTGTCTCAGGCAGTGTAAGTTAAAATAGTGGCAAAAGCTTTCAAAAGTGACCGGTGATGTTCACACTCCTCAGATTCTGGGGAGCTTCCTTCATTTTCGAAACCTGACTCTATTTTCCTAAATACATCAGACCTGTGAGAAACAAAGCCCTCCATATCCTAGATGTTGGATACCAAAGGTTCAACAACCAATTGCTGGGCATTGACCAGAATATCTGTTAAATATATAAATAAATAAAGCCATTTCAGAAAAGCATGAGGCTGCAGTGCTGGTTACACCACCTCTCTAGTAAGGCTGTTGTAAGAAATAACATTATGCCCCACTTGTCCAGACTAAGGACATATTTTTGGCCCCTCAGTTGCCCCAGTGTAACAGTTTGCATTGAATGCCCTCAGTTAGAAGGAACGTATATAAATGTCTCTTGGATGATTTTCTATTTTGGGTTACGTGATGCTGTTTGACTCCTGCCCCATGAGCCACCGGGTGTTCAGCAGTGGGGAAGTAAGGGTTTGGGAAGTGCAAGTATACGCGCATGGAGCATGGAAGCCACAGGATGGTGCAGATGCCTGGGTGCTCCTCCAACCCTGCCTCATCCAAGCTGCTTGTTGCTGTCCTTGCTGCACGTCCTCCTATTCGGGATGATTTGCATGACTCAGCCAGGGATGAGTAGGAAAATGAATGTCATCATTTTGATCCAGTTAAAAATAATTTGTCTGGTGTTTTCTCTCTATTCTGCTCCCCCTTTTCCTTTTCTGTTTCTTTTTTTTTTTTTTTTTCCCTGAAGAGTACTATTAGCACATATTTAGGAAGGTAAATTGTCCCCAGAGTTAAATTAGCACCTGATCAAATGTGCGCAAAGTGCTAATTGCAACCAACTGAAAAGAAGCTTTTAAGGCTCCAGCAAGCAGGCATGAAAATTGAGGCCATACCGAAGAAGGGGGAGCCTTTTCAGACAGCTGACTGCAGTATTACTCAGTGATAAAAGTCAGACCATTTCATTCCCAACAAAGGGAGCAGACAGGTCGTCATTTCTAAATATCAGGCAGCTGTTTTGGCCCGGAATCTCCACTTCCAAACAGGACAAAATTCTTCCTGAAGGAAGAAGGAGTCCGTATGTTTGGTCCCTGATGTTAGGCACATGTATTTCTCATGGCCCATATGCTCATGGAGCATTTCCTTGAGGAGCCGCACCAGTTGGTCTTTGCATAATCGCTGTCCTGTTTCTGGTGGGCTTGGCAGGAGGCGTGCAGCAGGAGCTATGGGGAGGGCATAGGGCAAGGCAGGACCCTGCTGGGACAGCCCTGAAAGATAACAGAAGAAACTGCTAAGGCTTTCCAATGCTCAGCTTCTAGCAGAACTAAATGTCTGTGTTTATTTAAGGGAATCAGCTGTTTTGAAGATAACCGGCTGTAGCGTCTGAGAAGGGTGTCAGAGCTTTCAGGTGAGAGACTCCTTTGAAGGTACGGCATGGGGGGAGAAGATGGCCCCATGCATTTAAGGGGCACATGATGCCACTGGGGACAGAAGAGGAGCCCACAGAGACAGGAGAGCTGAAGGCTGCTGGTCTCAGAGGGATAGGGCACCCCAAAAGCCAATAGGTCTGGGTGTGACATTGATCTAGGAAAGAGGGGAGGGGGATCCCAGGAGCTGCAACACATGGCTATGGCATCATTGGGTTTTACTGAGATGGCAACTGCTCAAAAGTAGCTGTTTCATTTCTCCCCCATGTCCTCCTTATAATGAACTGTAACTTTAAGTTAAGGAAAAAACAAGCAATGGAAACCTTGGGAATTTTCAATCAAATAACAGTGAAAAAACTCTTGTTTAGATTGCAAAGCCAAACACTCTGAAGGAAGAGTATGGTGAAGGCTCCCTGCACTGCCTCCTCCTATGTACACTATAAAACAGACTTCTTTCTATGAGTACCTTTGATTTCCCCCCCCCCCCCCATCTTCATATGTTTAAGATACATACTCAAAGAGCTGAAGTTTGTGGTTGCTCAAGCAAGCACAGATGTTGCCATCTTTCTACAAGTATCACTTCTGTGTGTTATCACTGGAGTCTCACTCCTCTCTTTCCACCAGGAACAGCCAAAGCTCCCCTTTTGTTTATTAAAGCAGAAAATGAAAACAGTCTCTTTAGCCAGCTGGGATGTAAGCAGCCTCCTCACTGGTACCGATGGTGGTACAGAAGAGCAGCTCTTTTTGCCATCCTCATGCAGTTTGTGTGATTGGATTGATACTTACACACTTTTTTTAGTCATCCTTTCTCCTAATTTGCTTACTCCGATAATTAACCAAACAACATTAGTACTTCTCCCCCTCCAAGCAATCTTCACCTTTGTGCAGAAAGCACTCTAATTTGCCAGAAAACTATGTGGCATTTGCATGTTTTTCCATCTAATTTGGCAGCATCAGCGCTTAAAGCAGGTGTGATGCTAATAGCCAACTTGAGCAATCAGTCCAGGTAGAAATCTGCGGATTGCACAAGAATTTCTTTGGAGACTCTTTCTGTGTCTGCACTGAGCACTAATTATACCTGGGAGAGGGAGGAAAGGAGGGAACCTGTGTAAAATGGGTAGTAGGAAGGCTGTGACATTTGCTTTTCCTGGGAGCCTTCGGAAAGAGGGTTCCTGTGCTTCAACTCCGCCTGAACATCTCTACCAAGGCCACGGTCATTAAAGGAGATTTTTTCCAGGAGGAATGGAGTGGGGGGTGCCCTTTTCGCCTCCTGCCATTAGCGCTGAGCAGAGCACAAGATGAATAGGGCCAGTGACACAAGAGTGGGAAAAGCTACCCCAGGCTCAGCCCTCATACATCACCTTGTCACAGAGCTGCTCCTCAGCTTCCTGGGGCTTGGGAGCACCCAGTCCCTCCTTGTTGTCCCTCCTGCCCCCCAGGCAACCCCTCTTGTTCACCTTGCTGAGCTGCTCAGCCCTGCACGTGTCACCTCCACTTTCAGGTGGACGTGGGGTTTCTCCCAGAAGACAGATTCGTGCTGCTTCCCTGGGCTGAGAGCCCGGGTCCAAGACCTGCTGCAGCATACCACCCAACCCGTTAATAACAGCATCCTTTGGGCAGGCAGGGATGTCAGGGCTGTTGCGGTGCATGAAAACACTTCAATCTTCGCTGTCACATCAGCTCCTGCTCTGCCTTGCTCCCCTGCTTGGTTTTCCCACTCAGTTTCTGTTAGCACTGGAGCACTTAAACTAACAGATACCTTGACAAAGTTTTCCATAAGCAAGACTTCAGATTGCTTTAGGCAGAAACTGCATTTCTCAGGTTAGAGAGATTGATTTTCCCCCTCATCTCTATTATTGTTGTTTATAAAATTTTTTATACTATTACCATTACCATTGCTATTATTTTATTTCATCTATGCTGGGCTAAAAGTTGAGAAAGAATTAGAGGGTAATTCCTGTCTGCTTTTTGCCACCCCAGGTACTACAGAGCTAGAACTCTGGGTTGTGGGAAGGATGGGTCTGTCTCAAGACAAGGAGATGAGTTTTGAGGATGGTGCTGTTGTGTGGATCTGAATATCCCTAACCACTGAGGGTGGTGGCGGCATCTGACTCAGGCTTGAGCTACCCAAATGACTTCTGCCATTATTATACTGATGAGGTGGACCAAAATCCCCGGTCCCAGTCATGCCTCTCACTGCAGTGTTTGCCATCTGGATCTAGTATCACCGTGCATCAGACATTAGAGAAAATGTGAGCAATCAGTTGCTCTCAGAAACCTGCTGGGGAAACACAGCTCATGTCAAAACCTTTTGCAAATCAGAAAATGCTCCTACCTTGTATAAAGATGAGGAGCAGGGGCCGCTTTCATTCTTGTTTCCCTGTTCTCTCTTTGACCAGAGCAATGACCCCCAATAAGCTAGAAGGGGATCTTTCTTCGTGGGATTTCCGGCTTGTTGGCAAGCAGGGATAACTGGATCAGGGTGAAGCTCGCCCCAGAGGCAGGGGAGGGTATCACAGCCACCATGTCCCACACCACCAGCCCTGCAGGCACCCTCACTGCTCCCAGAGCTATTCCAAAGATTAAATCTTACTTGACTTAAACTTCCTTCCACTGCAAACATTTCCTTAAATTAATAGTTTCTCAACAATAGATAATCAAAACACTTGCCTGTATTTTAATTTTAAACAAACCAGGTGAGAGTCAAAAGCAGACAGAAAACAGGCTGATTAAGTAAAGGGGGTGTTTGTGAGGGTTTTAACTTTCAACAGGTGGAAAAGCGATTAATTTTCAGTGCAATTCTGTTGTTTTGATTTATTCTTCATGGAATTCCTTATAAAGGCTTCCAGTGAGTTGCGGCCTCAGTTAAAAGCACAGTTGGGAAAGAGGTCACAGCTCAGCTCACTGCAGGAGGGCCAGCACAGTTCCCTGGGGAGGATGAGAGAGGATGAGATGTGTCAGCTAGTTGAAGAAAAGCAGGAACCCTCGTTTGTTTCAAATACCTTCTTTAAACAAGTAAAAGGGGCCTGGGTGGAAATAATATTAAAAGGAATATCTGCCTGTCTCTCAAGGAAGCCAAATCCCAAGGACTTTTACATCTATCCACGCAAAGCTCTTCCCCATGTTACCTCAAAGGTTTGCCTTAGCAAAGGGTAGGCAGAGGCTGTGGCAGAGCCCTGGGGCTTGGGGGTCTGGCCCCACTCCAGCAGCATGCATGCATCCAGCCTGCACAATGACTGCAAAGCCACGTGGCAGATGCCTGCAGCAGAAGGTGGTGTGTCCTTGGCTTCATACTGGGACCTGGGTTTTGATTGGGACTACCAGCCTCCACTTGCAATCACACCAAAGTGTGCTTCAGGTGGGGTGACTGGGGAATCCCAAACACATCTGTTCTGCCTGCTTTGATTTTGGCCAGGAATGAGGAGCCTGAATCTTTCTGAGTACAAATGGTTTTAATTGTCTCACTGTAACTTTCACCCTTGCGCTGTTTTTGGCTGTGGTAGAGTTAATTCTCCCAATAGCAGCTGGTATGGGCTGGTTCAGATCTGTGCTGGAAACAGCGTTGATAACACAGGGATGTTTTAGTTACTGCTGAGCAGTTGCTTACACAGAGCCAAAGCCTTTTCTGCTCCTCACACCATCCCACCAGCAACGGCTGGGGGTGCACCAGGGAGCTGGGAGGGCACACAACCTGTACAGCTGATCCAAGGGATATCCCATATCATATGGGGTCATGCTCAGCATGTAAAGTTGGGGGAAGAAGAAGGAAGGGAGCAAGTCCAGAGTGATGGTGTTTGTCTTCCCAAGTACCTGTCACACGAGCCTTGCTCTCCTGGAGATGATTGAACACCTGCCTGCCCATGGCACATGGTGAATGAACTCCTTGGTTTGCTTTGTCTGCATGCACAGCTTTCGCTTTACCTATTAAAAACTGTCTTTATCTCAACCCACGAGTGTTCTCACTTTTACCCTTACAATTCTCTCCCCCATCCCGCTGGGGAAAAGTGAGCAAGTGGCTGTGTGGGACTGAGTTGCCAGCTGAGGTTAAACCACAATAGCCCTCCTTCAGAGAAAAGACAAAGGCCTGCCTTTAGTGTGCTTAAACTCACTGACCTTAACGGAGCTGATCTCGCATGTGACCTTGAGCCAGAGGAATCTCTGGGCTTTCCCACGTGATATTTGTGCCCATAAACACCTGGATTAAGTGACCCATGTCAAACACAAAGTGACAGCAACATGGTTTGCTCGGCACTCACCCATGGCCATGTACTGCAGCCCTTCCCGAGCAAGAAGGAGGTAGCATTCAACAGGCAACCACCCTTGGCTGTGCTGGCAGACCTCAGCAGTGCCAAGCCTGGATGACCAGGAGTGGAAACAGCCCAAGGACCCAGGTCCTCCCTGCATGGGTGGCTTAAGAAGCAATAGCTGCCCCAAGCTTTCAATGGCTGGTGACAGGAGCTGGGCTCGTGCTCCCAGGCTGGGGTCAGTGCTGTTTTTCCTTCCCAGAGATCACGCACTTGCTGGTGAGTTGTCACAGATTTGCAGTACCAGGAATTAGGGGCATATTTTTACTGTGAACACAATGTTATCTCACCACGTGTGTTCCCAGGGCACCGCAGCGTGAGGAAGGCAATGAAAACATCTCTCCCCTTAGGGCAAGGTAATTTTCTAACTGGGACAAGAAAAGAGTTGTCCTGGGCCAAAGCCAGGCAGAAGGGATTGCTGGCCAAGGGAGAAGCTTTAGTCCTCTAAAGTCTCTCCAAAATCCCATTGGCAAAGCTGACTTATGCCATTGAGAAGTAAACACCCTCATTTTAAGACAAACTGCAGCCACTAAAGCTGTACAAAACACAGGCAACAGGCACGGTGACTTGGCATGTGTCCCTTGCATTTCACGTTGTCTCAGTCGGAAACAGTTATGGCCTTTTTGCCTGGCTTGACCTAAGGTAATATTCCTTTCCTAAGAACTAGAGAGTTTTCTTAAACCTGGGCCACATTCACTTGATTCTCAGCTCAGCCGTACTTAACCTCCATGTGCCAACCCTTTGGTAAGGCTAAGGAACTCTGGGGTTAGCAGCTAGACCTGAAGTTTGGGACTCATGGCTCAAAACTGAAATGAAAGCTTCAGCCTGTCCTCTGGAAGACTCCCATCAACACCTAAGGCTGTGCTATGGAAACACACTGAATGAAATCTTGCCTATGCTAAAGCCACATTGCTGATAAATGACCTGCACTGCTTTGAAAAACAAATGTATTTTATCCCTTTAGATTACAACACAGGAATATATCTTTTCCTATCAGTGAAAAGCATCCTACTGTTTATTTCAGTTGACAGTCTTGCTGCCAGAAGGGAAATGAGAATATTATCTCTAATGAGTCTTCTCATAATGGCAATTTTCTGAAAGAGTTACCAATTCTAGGTTTGTGTCAATAGTCCCACATCTGCAAGCCATGGAATAAACCTCCCAAGCCTATTGCAGTGTGCAGCTTCACTTCTCCAGAGCCAATGTGATAATGTCTTAACAGAGCAGCAATTCCTATTTTAACAGCAATATAGATTCTTCCCATGTGTGTACAAACACATTTAAACCCAGATTGTGCCTCTGGTCTCCTCTAACTAAACAGTCTAACCCACATTTCTCTTCCCTGTTTATATGTTGATTGTTTGCCACCACATTCAGGCTGCCCACCATTTAAATGCAGCCCCATAGGGAGAGCATCCTACCTCATTTTAAGTCATTTGACCCATGTCTGCCGAAGTCATTTGAGGGAATTAAGGCAACATCTCAAGAGGTCTCTCTGGTTTCTGGGGGAGGCACAAAGCCACAGTGTTTTTCACCACATCTACAGGTGGCCCAAAGAGTCCACCTACCTCCTTCCAGATCTTGGCATCAGCTGGGTGAATACAGCCCCAGTCAAGCAGCCCTCTGGTTTTTCAGGCTCTACAGAAGCAAATCTCATCTCCTTCTAAGCTTGTTTCCAGGTGTGACTGAGATGTGTGTAAAGTCTTTGATCCTTGCATCATGTGGCAGCTGAGGTGAACGTGCTGCAGACTAATCCCCCTGCTTTGTGTTTGTGTTTAGTGAGATTTTGCAAAACCCTCTTTGTGCCTGGCCTTTGCACAAAAAGACTGTGTTGAACCAGAGGCCTAATTGGTTCAGCTGGTCTGCTACTGATCACTCTGGGCCACTTTTCTCCATTTCTAAAGCATGTGTGTGTGTCAAAAACTTAAGAAATTCTTGGGGGATACTCAGAAACTTGGAGGTCTGCTATAACCCCGTATGGGAAATGCTGTTTAAAATATGGCATCACTGTAATGTTAAAGGTGTGCAGCTGAATAAGGCAGGATTTTAATAGACCACTGAAACAGAAACTTCGGCCAGGGAATATGTGTTGAGCATACATTACGCTGGCTTGTTTTTACCAGCATGCAAAGGCCCCATTGTGAAGCTAAGAGCACCTGAAACCTTTGTAGATGCCTTTCAGTAGGGCTTTGAAAATGACCGATCCTGGTCAAGGACATGCTGGTTAAGCATACCACCAGGGAGCAATTAATTCCTGTGCTCTGGCACTGACTGCATACCTAGGAGATGCTTGGAGTTAC
Source organism: Loriculus beryllinus (assembly GCA_039877255.1). Taxonomy (NCBI): domain Eukaryota; kingdom Metazoa; phylum Chordata; class Aves; order Psittaciformes; family Psittacidae; genus Loriculus; species Loriculus beryllinus. The sequence continues at coordinate 18,010 of JBCJKH010047941.1, read as the reverse complement.
CCTGTATGTTGGAAGCGGCAGGATTCAGAGCACAAACATTTCATGTGCTCCCCTGGACAAAACTCTCCAAGGACATCTCCATGGACAGTCGTGTGTCCAGCTCCATCACCCTCAGCTTCCAATCTGCTGTTTGATTCCTTACAGAGGCTTGTGGTCTAATCCACTTTCCCACAGATCCCTGCTCTTCTCTACCTTGGGAAACTATGGGTTTGTGTCCAGGTTGTCACTTAGACAATGCTGAGCCAGCCTCAGCACAAAGAGGAAGGTGCCTTTCCTATGGAAATCTGTGCTTCAGACTTTTAAGAGAAAAGAGATTCAAGTAAAAACTGGAAACCCACAGGCAGGCTCTCCATATGGATAAGAAACACAAACAAAGAGGCCATACAGCAGTTCCAAAGTGACACAACCATTCAAGATTCATGCTTGAAAATGTTGCACTGTGCATGACTATGTGCATCAATGCAGCAGTGAATTTCTTGTACTTCACCGTAAGCCTATAAAACAAGTGAGCCACAACTGAAGGTTTGTGAAGGTTCACAGATCTTTCAGTCAAGACAAGGCCAAGTCTCAAGCAAACCTGACCCAATCTTCCACTTGGAAAGTGCAGGGTAACCTTAGACTCTGGCAAATCTAACACAGTGAGGGTTATAATTCCAAATCCACCAGGTTGCTTTGAGACCTTTCATGATCAGAAGAATGAGTCCAGCCCCATTTCAAAGTCCAGACTTGTTTCTCTGCTGTAGGAAATAATGCTGCAATATGAGTAAAAATGCAATAAAGCTCAATGCCAGACCTGATAAGAGGAGAAGAGGGATTAATTTTAAAACAAAGTGAATGTCACTCCCTTACACTGTCGTACTCATGTAACTCTAAGCACTGAGAAGTGTGTATCCTCCTGATCTGGACAGGATTCCTTGTGCTGGCACAGAGGACCAGGAACTCTGGCTACCCAGTCCTCTCCAGGTCTCCTGACTGACACTGTCCAGGTTCAGATACGTTATTTTTCACTCATCAGGAGATGACAAAGATGGGTTTCTCCACCCTACCGCACCTCTCAATGCATCATCAGGATTTTGCCTCCTGAGTCCTTTGCCTCTTGAGTCCTTTGTCTCCTGGTCTGGGTGTTCTGAGAACCTTCCCCTATAGATGTACTTCTCGAAGACCTGCCAGCCCAGTGCCAGCAAGAACTGCCATCCCTCCTGTCCCCCTCCTGCCCATTACTGCTTTGGGAACTTTGCATACCAATATTCCCATTCATCCGCCTTTCATATCAATCTTCACATTTCTGTCACATTTTCTGCTGCCACATAGGCTCCACATGAGGCTGTGCTTGGGCACAACTTTCAACTGAGCTCCAAGATGCTACAAAGAGGGAGACCCCAGCTCTCACCCAAGCCATGGAAAGGATTCAAGGGGCTCATAGGAGAAGCAAAGTATGCTCCAGCCCAGTCCTCCAGCAGGTCTTCTAAACTCAGTTCTTCCCGAGCACAAGGTGGGTGTTTTGGACAAGATCCTTCTGCTCAGGTGACTTACAACTAATACCTTCTTCAGAGCTTGCTCCCTTGTTAATGGATATAGCCCATTCTAAGAGCAATACCGGACTTTATAAGGGAGATGGCTAACATGGGTTAGATGGAGTGTGCCCATGGAATGGTTATTTCTTTCCATTATCCACCCAGGGAGAAGAGGACATTGAGCTCATACTGAGATGCCTACTCCATAGACCTCTGAAGTTACATGACCCAATCCTATCTCTGCAGCCCAGAAAAGAGCAAGCAATGGGAGTGTGAAATGTATGGTTAGTGGGGCTTGCCATTCACAACCTGATCCCAAGTCCTTTCTCAGCTGCACATCATATATGCAGTTTGAACTTCCCCACACTTCCTACAAGCTTCCTACAAGCTTCCTAAAAGTGTGAGCAACTTGAAAGCAGGTTTCCCAGGATTCTTCCTCTGCAGACTTCTCCCTAAATTTTCATCTTGTAAGCATCCTTCTCCTGCCAAGCTGGCAAGGTCCTTGAGATCTCCTGCCATCCCCCTCTGGCACAGCAGAGTTTGTGGCTTTTGATCTTTTGCCCTATTGATCTAAATTGGCTCAAGAATGGTCAGGAAGTGCTTTGTGGTCTAGGGTGCATTGAGGCATAGGAAGAAAATGTTCTGTGAATTGTGCTGGGCAGGACAGGCTTTTATGTGGTGCTCATAACAGCAGGGAACTGGATGGGGTGACCCAGGCAGTCACTTCCCCACCAACGTTCCTAAGTGCACTGGCAGGACAAGCCTGAGCAGCCTTCAGTTTACCTGCCCTACTGATGTGCAACCACCTTCTGATTTTTGCCCATGGCTCTGACTCTCAAGGGTTGAGCGAGGGAAATCTCACATTACTGCTGTCCTCATCTAAACACAGGAGAGTTCTGTTGCCTGCAAGCACAGTAAATGTACAACCAGGGTCCGAGGGGAGAGCTGAACTCCAGCCAGCATGACGGTGGCAGCCAGTAAGTTTGTGGGCTCAGGAAGGACACTTCTTGGAAGCGTTACAGAAGAAAGACCTTGATGACTCCTGACATCTCTGGTGTGTGCGCTTGCAGTGGTTACCTCAGTAACATGTGCTAAAAAGTCCCAGCTTGCTCGGGAATAGGCTTTGCCACTCTCCCTCTCCCTGTAATATCCTATTCTCGGCATGCTGACAATAAACAACCCCTTTGTCATGCACCATGGGCACACCAAGTACTCAAACAGAAGCATCCTTTGGATTTTATTTTCAGCAGTGGATTTTAGCAGAAAAGCAGAAGCTCTGAATAGAGGCTCTGGCATTTTGCGAGGCTTGGCCTCATTACTCGTGCCTGTTGGTTCCCAAAGTCCTCCTGGCGTGGTGGTGTCACTGTGTCCACGTAAACAGGAGCAAGGTGGTCTCTTGACTGAGGTCAGAAGCCTGGCACTTCGGGAAGGTGCAGTCTTTGCTCTTTCCTCAGCTGAAAAACAACACGGCTTTGTCACTCTTCAGCAGGGACACATCCTGAGAACTGCTTGAGTCCAGTGGCTTGGTGAGGGGAAAGAAATGGGGGAAAACTGCTTATTCTTTTGACAAAGAAATGGCATCTCTAAGGTGTAGGAAAAATGAAGAGCTAGATGCCGTGTATGTTTAATGGTCAACAGCAAGTGCAATTTCAATCTGCCAGGCATATGAAAATGGCCCTCTGCTTCATAGAGGTGACATGGTTCTTGGTTTCCAGTTGCAACCTGGACCTATTTCTACTGTATTATAGGCTTTAATAAACCAAGAGGCTTTAATAAACCAATAAACACTGTCTGCAGGGTTATTCACCATCCTCACATTTTCCATGGCTTCCATAAAACTTCACTCCATACATTCCTGGAGGGAATGCTTTCTGCTTTCCAGATGGTCTGCATTGCCGTGCCTCTGCCCTGGCATTAACCCCGTGCACAGACACCCGGAGCTGCATTTGCAGCAGGCTTTCTTGTGAGCTTTGGTCTGAGAGTGCCCATTGCAAGGAATGTGCGGCGGGCTCTGCACAAGGGCAGGTACAGGACCAGAACTAGCCTTGCCTCCTGGACTTGGCAGCGTTTTGTGAATCATCTGCTTCACAGGCACAAAGCAGTCATGGCTGGGGAGGATTTGAGTCCTCTGTGGGCAAGAAGGTGGCAAGACCATGGAGACACAACCCTGCAATGCTGGTTGCCCCCAACACAGAGTGAAAATGCATTGCATATGCATGTGGGTACATCCATGCTATCTCTATTAGTTCTTTGGCATTCCCAATGCAGGTATGCAACATACAGATTTTCCATTATGCATACCAGATGTGTCCTTTCATTGCTTGCCATCTTTCCTCCCCAGCTCAGAAAGAAAGGCTCTAGTCTTTGGCAAACACTGCTGCCAAGCAGTTGCTCCAGGGGTGCAGCTTTGGGAATCAGTACCAGAGACGAGCAGGAGCAAGCTGCTGGAGGGCAGAAGGGAGGCGATGCAGAGGCAGAGTGAGAGCTGCAGCCAGAAAGGCTCTCCAGTTTGGACGAGGGGCAGTTCCAGGGGCTGATGTGTGGGTCAAAAGGCAGTGGCCTTCAGGGGGAAGACATTGGCCAGAAGAAAGATGCGAAGAGAACCCAGCAGAAAAAGCTCTCAGCTTCTCTGGAGCAGGGAAAGTTGGTGCTTTGCTGTGGAGTACATAGCATGGAATAACAAATAAAACAAAAGCAGTTGTTGTTTCTTCTCTTTATGCTCTCTGCAGTAGCCCAGCTAATACCACAGGCAGCATTACTGTATCCTCACCTATAAGCCCAGCCCGAAGTCAGGCTCTGGACTCTTCCTCTGGGGTGGGTATGGGAGTTTCCACCTATGCACAACTCTGTCTCCTCGCTTGAGGCCTCTTTCTCCACCACCTGGTGCTGGGGATAGTTGGGGGCTTTCCCAGGGAGTCTCTTGAATTACTAGATACAGGGACTTTCCCCAGGAGCTCTTTCTGCCCACTGGGGCATGTCTGAATTTTGCCCACTCCACACGAGCAGATGCTGACAAAAAGTTGCCTATAACAAGAGTAACAACACCCACACTTTCTCAGGGCACCCACCAACAGGTCCAAAATACCATTATAGCCATTCTACAGGCACAGATGTTCACATGGGCATAGCAAACCCCCACGAGCATCACCGGCTGGCGTTGGTGCCAGTGCCCCATTGGTTCTAATGGAAGAACTTCAGATCAGTTAGTCTTCTTAATTAGTATCCTTCAGGGTGCTGCTAACCAAATAGCTGTCCCCATCTCTGGTATCTTCGTGGGTGCCCTTGGGAAGAGCTAACTCGCAGGCTCATCCCTGAAAAGAAAACACAGCTGCTAGGATCCCCCTTCCTGCCTATGCACTTGCTCACGCAGCGCCTTTTCTGCCCCTCCACTGGCTTCTCCAATATTGCCACGCTTAAGCTTCGGTCCCTACTGTCAAGGGGATCAACAACTCCCTCTCCCAGCTCAACTCTGCCAGTGCAGGGCTCATGCAGCTGCTTGAGCTCCTGTAATCTCCCTGCACAGACCCATCCAAGCACTTCATGCAGTTTCTGTACCCAGAGCATCCGAGCTTAAAGCAACCCCATCTACAAGAAGAATTTTCTTTCCAGCATCTGTTTATTGTACATCTACAGAGCACTTTTCAGTATAAAAAATGATGCCTGATTTTCAGTTTCATCTTACAGCAAGAAGTAATGCAGTTGAATTGTATCATACCAGTCTGCATTTTCCAGACTTCCACCTTCTCTTTCCTTCAGATTTATCAGAGAAGTGAGCTTATCACAGAAGGGATTAGCCAGATTTTTCCTGCTGTTGTGCAGTCCCACTCACAGACACCTTGTGTTACCTGAGTGCTGACAGCGCCTGCGGACCCATGGAAGGGCTGCAGAGTGGGCCTTGTAAAGGGAAATTTTGGCAAATCTCTGTCACTGCTGGTCCCCCATGCACTACTCTGTAAGCACTGCAGACCAGAGAGCACAGTAGAAGGGGGTAATGTCTAGCACACCATAACAGCCATGGTCAAAGCTCATCTCTCAAAGCCCTCACTGACTTGTAGATTGGCTTTGGTGCTCAAAACCTCCTCTGAGTTTTCCAGCTCTGCTAGCAGATGCAATGAAAAATATTCCCTCTGTCTACAACCCATTGACCTGTCTGTGTCCTGAGACATTGCAGCTACAGCAAAATATGCTGGAGACCTCAGTGTCTGGTTCTCTTCCAAGAGCATTTCACCTCAGATGCCTGAAAAACGTGAGTTCACATCTGATTTATGGGAGGACTTTTTCTGTGGTGCAAATAAGCGGTGAGTAACCCCTCTGTGCTCCGAGCACTGGAGGGCCACAGGGAAAGAAAGGAGATTCTGCCACAGTAACTGCTTGCCTCAGACTGACTCTCTTCCACCAAAGCATCCCTGCATACAAACCCTTCCTGCAATGGCTGGAAATGAAAGGCCTGTGCAAATAAAACCACAAATGCTATGGATATGCATTTTTCCTTCCATTTGTGCTGTCTTACTCCAAAATGCACAGGTAAAACGCTGTCAGATTTTGCTGTCTTGGGGTTCTGTTTGTGGGCTGGATTGTTGGGGGTTTTTTAATCTTTCAGTTAAATGAATGCATTTTCAGCTGCTTGGTTAATGACCTAAATATGCAAATCACACGGTGAGGCTACCTTCTGCAGTTTGCCAGGCACAGATTTGAATGAGAAGCTTAAAGAACAGTGAAACCCTCATTGTGGCAGACTCGGAGCATCAGCTGCAGGGAGGGACAGCAGTACAGCCCAGCTGCACAATGATCACATGCTGATCTCTGCTATGCTCTGCTGGAGAGCATTTGCAAGTAATTCAGATGCTAGAGTGGCTTCTGTATTGCATCTTCTCAAGGGAGGAACCAGATGAAAGATGCACATATAGCTTCTGTTGTGCTCTTTGGGGTTCTTTAAGTTTGTATTACTGAACCATAAACCAGTTGATCTGTACTTACTATTGTAGCCAGAGAATTTGTCTCCAAGTTATCTGTCTGCTCCCCAGGGAAGAAGGTGGAGTATGGCTGAGCTACTTTTTCTGAGGAAGACAAAAATCTTTGTTATAGCCAACTTCACTGGTTCACCCATTGGTAGCATTTCTTGTTTGGGTCTTCCATGCACAGGAGTCTACATCTCTCTTACTTCGTGCTCCCTTTCTTAACAAGTTAAAATGATCGGCATTAGTAGTGCCTGGAGGAGAAAAGCCAGCCTGGCAGGCTTACAACTCACTCACTACTGTGTGTATTGCTAGAGAAACTGTTGCCTATCAGATTGTGAACCAGCACTTTTCTTTACAAAATCCCTTCCCAGACTCCACTGAATCACTCTGCCATTGCTAATTGAGTTCATTGTATTCCATTTTGCCTGTGTTGATGTGGCAGGGTATTTGTTTTGCATTAATTCAGGTGAGACTTTGAGCTGACATGTTGAAAATCAATAAGCAACAGAAATCATCAGGGGAAGCCAAAATGCTAGAGGCTGAACGAGCCTGTTGGGCTTCCTGGATTCAGTCCCATGGACACGGTCATATATTCTGGAGTAGTGAATCTCAAAGGGAAATAATGACATACCAAGGGATTGAAACAAAGCTATGGATAGCTTTTCTTACCCCTATGGCCCGCTGACGCACATAAATAAATCAGGCATTTTGCATTACTGTTTTGTGGACTGTTTGGATGTAGTTCATAAATTATTGGAGAAGAAAGGTCAAGCTCTTAATGAATGCTTTGGAAAATCAGCATCTTTGGGAAGGATTTGACACGCTTTGTTTACAGTGTGAGACAGTACAAATCCTCTGAAATGCCCAAGGAGCCTTCCAGCAAAACCAGCACAGACAAGGCTAGACATCCTAAATATTTCTCCTAAGTAAAAACAAACAACAACAAAAAAAAGCAGGAAATTAAATCCCAGACCTTCCTTAGTCGGCCCTGAAAGCTCTGAAGCAGGCTCCTTTCAAACATCTTTCTAGCTCACCTCTGAGCACTGGCGACAGGCGCCTGGTGACTTATCTCAATAAAAACACTCCTGGAGCCAAATACCGCTCCAGTGTGAGACCTCATCCAGGCATCTCAGTCTTATGCAAGGGACCAGGGTGGACCAAATGGGACCCCTTTGACCAGAGATTTCTAATGGCCTGTATGTTGGGAGAAAAACACTTTGGAGGGCATTTCCCCCCTCAGCTCCCCCTTGTTTCAACCCCAGGTCAGTCGGTGGCAGGGTGGCCCTGTATGCCCCATTCTCCAGGCATCCATTCACAGCTCAGCATGGGGATGGCTCAACAGGGAGGAAGAGGACTGTCAAAGGTGGGAGCGAGGCTTCAGCTCCAAGCAGCTTTCCCAGTGAAATGCAGCCAAGAGCCCATTGCAATTAGCAATCTGGAGGGCAGACAGCGGTGCATCGAGTCCTGCGAGGAGGGGCTGACATCAGCCGGAGTAGGTGGAAAACTGAGACAGCGTGGACAATGGTGCTGCTCTGCTTCCTCCTGCGCACGTTGTTGAAGGGAAGGGAAAAAAGAAAACGGGAACAACTGCTGCAGGGAGAGGGGGAAAAAAGGAAAACAAAATTGAATTAAAAATAAAAACAAATGTGTGTGGGGGGTGGGATTTCTCTGGAGGAGCACCCAGGAGATGCTCAGCGAAACAGCGAGCGTGACCTTTCGGTTGGGTGGTTTCTTCCAGGAAGAGGGGGCCACTCGGTCCCAAAGACGAGGGGCTGCTGCCACCTCCCGGCGCTCCGCATCAAGGCTATGGCAGCGGAGGATAGCGGAGCCTGAGCCGGGGAAGGGAAGCACCAGCAGAACGGAGGTGCAAGGCCAGTGCCGGTTCTTCGCAAGAAAGCAGGGATGGTTGGGTGAGTATGCAAAAATGCTTTGGTACGGCTTGTCTGAGCACGGCATTTGAGGCATAGAATCATAGAGTCATTTAGGTTGGAAAAGACCTTTAAGATCATCAAGTCCAACTGTTACCCCAGGACTGCCAAGTCCACCACTAAACCGTGTCATTGAAGGCCTCATCTACACGGTTTGTGAACACTTCCAAGGATGGTGATTCCACCACACCCCTGGGCAGCCTGTTCCAATGCCTGAGCACCCTCTCTGTGAAGAAATTGCTCCTAATATCCAATGTAAACCTCCCCTGGCACAGCTTGAGGCCGTTTCCTCTTGTCAAAGGAAATCAAGGAAATAAAACCATGTGTGCAAATGTTGCTTTGGGTATGCAATTTTGTGTATGCTGAAATACATACGTGTTCAGATCTTCACTACACTGGTGACCTTAAAGGCAGAGCAAAGGCTCTAGATTAAGCTGTGTGCCTTTTGCCCTGATCGGAGGCTAAGGAAATGATCAACCAACTATGAACGCTTCCCAGAGAAAGCACTGCCAGCAAAGCACAGAAATTCCCTTTTCTCCAACAAGGACCTGACTGCCAGCTAGGTCACTGGCTCCCCTGGGACATGTCAACCCACCCCATGTAGTGGCATGCTGTGGACAAGCAGGATTAGCACTCTGAGTGGAGATGGACAGCAAGGCACGCAAACCACAGTGCAATAAGGCTGAGTAGTCATCCCCAGAGAAACCCCTGTCCCCCTGCCTCTTAAGAGGTCCACATGTTCAACTTACCCCACACAGACCTTTGCTACCTCTGAACTCTTACATAGCCCAAGTAACCATTCCAAAATAGCTCCAGTAAAATATAACAGTGCATTCTGGAAACAATGAGTGCATTAAGGGGGAGAGTCCCTGCACTGCTTCCCAGGGCCTTGCAGATCAGCCTCTGCCTATACCCCAGGGGTATTTGTGTCTCTCCCATGACCCCAAAGCAGCCAATTGACATGCCCCTTGAACTTCCTCATCACTGTCACTGCAGTTCAGGTAGTGCTGTGCTTTGAGAGCAGGGCACAGTAACAGCAAGGAGCACTGCTCCTGTGCTCAAGCCCGCATCATCTTCTGTACCTTTGCAGCCAAGGAGATACATTTCCTACAGCCCTGTGCTCCGCAGCATGCTGGAGGTAGCAGCCACCCTGCCAGACATCTGTAGGCAGTGGTCAACGATGTGTGTCCCCCACCCTGACCCTGATTTAGAGCTTCCCCAGCATTGTGGTGATGGCAGTGCCCACTGGCACCCTTACCCCATGGCTCTCTGGGCAGACATGGGCTGGAAAAGGGCAAGCCAAGCAGGACGTCAGGCAGAGCCACGGGGTGATGTGGGGTGGCTAACAGGGATTTCCTTAGTAGTACCAGGCTTTGCTGAGCCCAGTTGCCAGCATCTCTGCAGAGGCAGGGCAGCTTCTCCAGACTGGGCTGAGCCTACCCCTCCCAAGCAAAAGGACCATTTCCTGAAGAGTTCAGAGCCCTCACCGTGCGTGGTAGATCTCTACAAGACAGCTGGAGTATGGCCTTGGAGGCACGGACAAGTCCTCTGGGTTTTGGTTGCCTTGCATCACTCCATCATCTTGCCCCAGCCCCTGGGATTTCATTTTTATCCTGCATGTGCCACAAACATCTGTGCCATGTCTCAACCTCACATTTTTCCTTAAAAGTGCTGGTTAATTGCAAGCTAAGCGCAGCCACGTACCCTGGCTCCTGCGCTGCTGTGTGGGCTGTGTATGCACCCAGCTGCAATTCCCTTGGGGAAAGCCCTGCAGCTGAATCAGGAGCTGGGAAACTTCGGACTCGGCAGTCACCTGCTCTCCTCACACGGGCTGGTAGTTTTCCAAGGCAATCCTGACAAGAGGTCACACCGGAGGGACAAAGTCCGGGTTAGTGGGGGCAGAGCCCATGCCACCGCAGTTGCCTGACTGTGGCATCTCCCAAACCCACGTGCCCAACACTAAAGCAATAAACCACCGAGGTGTGCCCAGCGTGTGTTGCATGCTCTTGAGAGAATACTGGGGTGTTTTGGATGGGTTTGGAGCCCTTTCTGTTGCCAACAGAGGCAGTTACTGCTTTTCTGACCTCACTTTGTAGAGACCTGCATGGCAGAGGCCAAATCTTGATGACAATGACAAGGAGATGAGGGGTTACAGTGGCTGCATGTAACAGATTTGCTTTAAAGGAAAAAAAAAGGGGGGGAAACCCTGGAAAGCTTTCACACTGCCCCTGATCTTTGTGCAGCTCCAGCTGACTTGCATATCAATCAGAAACCAGAAATAACAGAGCTGCGCAACCCTCGCTGGATCCGTGTGCCTCCTTGCCTTGTGGCCCGGGGAGATGCCGAAAGCAGCGACGGACAAAGGAGCCCTTGGGAAAGGCTGCCACCCTGCGGGGACACGGCTTTGCTGGGAAATGCCTCCCTTTCCCAGGGACTGTCCTCTGACGGAAGCCAGGACAGCTTAGCGGCTGGCAGCCTGCAGGTCGCAACACGCCAGCTCCTGCTCCCAGCTTTTTCTTGGAGGAAAGGGGATGTAGCAGAGGTGATGCACCCTGCCCAAGCAGCGCAATGCCATGGAGGTGAGGGGGCAGGTACAGCATTAGGAGCTGCTGCTGTTCCCCACGTCGCTGCCACCACCATGGGGTCACTGGGGCCTCTGTAAGGATAGGGAGTTTGTAGGAGGAGAATGCATGGCCCTGGCCCACTGTCCGATGCATCCCCCCTCAGGGGCCCTTATTTTCTCAAGGAGGGGAAGGTAAAGCCATTTCTGCTCTGCTGCAGACAAGCAGGGTTAGCACTCTGAGTGGAGATGGACAGCAGGGCACACAAACCACAGTGCAATAAGGCTGAATAGTCACCCTCAGCACAAACCTCTCGTTACAGACCACCCTACACCAATCTGCCCTGATGCTGGAAGGTGCCATCAGCGCCCTGCAATCAGGGCCCTCCACTGTCTTTCTCTCCATGATAAAATCATCAACTGAGCTCCTAACCAAAGAACTTCTAAGAAATGTTGTTACTCACTGAAGAGTGTTACCAACACCTTATTAACAAACAGGCGAATTTGTATAGAAAGCTGTGGTGAAGAACTCCTTGAAGCCATGATCATAGGCTATGAATGACAAGACTTCTTTAAATTAAAATTAGAGGGAGACAATAATTTTTGCAGAGCCAAGTGCATGGAAGAGGATGAGGAGTGTACCAGTTCCAGACTGGGAATACTTTAGAGTGAGAAATGTGAAATACTTTGAGCGACACATAGACGATAGTAAGCAGGGAGCTTTTATTATATTCATGTTCAAGCTGTTCTGTCACAAATGAATTCTTTGGGGATGGGGAGGCTCTGGGCCTGGGGACAGGGGAGCCTTTGGTGACATATTTAGTGACACAAAACACCACCAGCCATCCCACATGTCCTTGCACAGAGGCTTTCAGCAGCCGCTCATGTTTTTAATTAGCTGATGGATTGCTAAGGGCTTTAAAATCAGCTCTGCTCAGAGCAATGAGACAGTCAAGGCCTGGTGTCCCCAGGATTCACCCCAGAAGCATGGGTCTGCATGGGTCCTTCATCACCCACTGCATTGCAAGAGCTGCTGCCCCCTCTGCACAGCTCCTGGTTTGCCCCAAACCTGCCCTGATTTCCTGCCATCAAAACTTTCACTTTCTGCCACCCAGAAGGAGAAAGGGGCCCCAAAATGGTTCAAATGTGACTTAATGGGACAGACACACACACACTGCTCAGACACCCGTAGGTCTGCACACATCACACTAGAAATGTATTTCCCTACTTTTACGTCTCTGAGAGGTTTCAGTAGGGGCTAAATGTTTGGGGCTGGGGTTGGGTTTTTTTCCTCAGCACACAGTGGGGAATCAAGAAAGCTCCCTCCTGTACAAAATTGCTCTTTCCCAAAACACACTCATTCACACCTGTCCCCTGGAGATGAAAATGCAACAGGCTGCAATTTTTTGGTAGAAAGCTTTGGGATTGCCCAATAATTAATCTCAATTAAAAATAGGCTTTAAATAGTGTCAGATGCTGAGGGCATTCCTTGCTTTCTAGTCACCAGACAGTAATGTCCCTCCTTTCCCTCTCACCCCTGCTTCTGCAGCATTCCCCACCTCCTGCAATCTTGTACCTCTCCATGGCTGTCCCCCAGCCACCCTGCTCCCTGCCAGCTCTGCCACAGATGCTGTGATGTTGGTCCCAGTAAGGCTCCCGGCACCCCTGGCCTCAAGGGGTTTAGGCAGGGACAGAAGCCCTGGGGCACATTCACTTTCTCCCGACAATGGATAACATCGTTGCTCCTGACTCCCACTCCTTCCTGGGTTTTAGCCTAGGTGTGGTGGAAGAAAGTGCTCTTTAACTTTAAATAGGCCCACAGCTTCTGTGTTTATGGCTCATATCAATAGTTAAACCTACTCCATGAGAAAAACCCTGCATCTGTTTTCTCTCTTTTCCACAGCTGATCAGCAGCAAACAGAAGAAGGTTGATGGATTTTTCCCTTTGGCAGAGCAAATACTCTTTCTCCAACTCTCCTCTTCAGCATGAACGTGTGCTTTTTCCTGGGAAGGATGTGCTTGTTTTGTTGTTGCCCTGCCTTGTTTTGATCAGGAGTACCCAGAGACATGTTGATTGAGACAAACTTGTGTCTGTTCCTGGGGTGACCTTCTCTACTTGTGAGCCAAGGTGGACCTCAATAGCTGCACCTTACATTGCGGCCCTTGGATGTGAAGATCTTTACTGAGAGGACAAGCACTCACTGACCAAGCTGATTCTGCCTATGGGGTTAATGATGTGGATTTGGGGTTATTACTGATGCTATGTTTTTCCTAAACACCCTGGATTTCCGTCTGCATGGAAAGTTGTTTGAGTCAAGCATGAGTTCTGAAACCTTTAGTCTTGAATGCTCACACCTATGCAAGCTTGGGAGCCGTGGATTTCATGTGTGGCTATTTCAGGGGAGCTATTACCTATGCCCTACCCGTCCTGGCATTAAACAGTTTTAATCATTCATTTCAGATTAAATCCTTCGCACTGTGTCATGCAAGTGAGCTTTGCATTGCCATCTTTACTGACTCAATGAACTGAAGAAATAGTGTGGTTGCTGGGCTGTTGAATTTTGTTCTTTTTTTTTGATCCTTTTGTTTTGCTTGCATGAAGGATAACAGGAACATGAAAGAAAGAGCAGGTCATCATCACAAAATGTACTTCCAGTGGTGGAAAGCGTGTCCTCCAAACAGTGTTAGGAACCATCTTCAAAAGCCTCAGAAAGGAACAAATGAAACCTCCGGAGCCAATTGCGTGTTTCCTATATCTCTTTATTGACTGCCACTGACCGCGTTCTCAGGTTGAGTGCCAGATACCAGTGGAAGAGGTGGAGCTACCCTAGGATTACAGCAAGAGCAAGGGACACGGTGTGTTACACACAGGGTGGGGAGAGCTTGCTGGGGATGTGAAGCCTCTGCACAGTGGTGAGCCCCCCTCTCTCCCACAAGGGCCTACTGAGACGGTGGAAAGACGTGCTTGTCCTCCTGTCAGTTCCCCCAAGGGAAACCACAGGGTAGTGGTGTGAAGAGATACACTTAAACACTTTGCTGGGGAAAAATATACATTGCAACCCCTGAAAATAAGGTATCATTTCTCCTGCGGTTGCAAGGAACTCGTGGCACATTCATCACATGTACACAGGATCCCAGGTGCGGGGCTTGGCTCCTTTGCTTTGTTTTAAGAGCAGCCAGTTTAACTCTGAGCAGGGTAGAGCAAGCTTGCTTTTCCCCTGCCCCAAGCCTCGCTTCAAGACCTGGTGCACCATGAGCCTGTGTTACTTGCGCACTCCCTCCTACCTGGTGATGGTTATGGACTACTGCACAGGACAAAGAACCCCTCAGCAAGTACAACAGCGTGGCAGCACGTGCCATCCATGCCATCCCCCACAGCACAACTCGCAGGTTTAAGCTTCAAAGTCCACCAGCTGCTCACCCAGCCCCTCGTCCCATCCAAGGGAAAGGGGAGGAAAACAAAAGAAACAAAGGATGAGGGGTAACCAACAAAATAAACCCCCTCTGATATTCACTGGTATCTATGCAATGGCTCTGGGAATGAGACCTGCAGACAGTGGCAGCCTGCATACCACAGCAGCAGGCAGGCTTAGGAGGAAGGTGCAGAGGTGGGCTTCTCCTCCCGGGACACAGGGATGGGCCTCTCGCTGTGGCTGGCATCCATGTTGGAAGGGACCTTGGGGCCAGAGAAGGTCAGCATGCCGTCGTTGGACAGAGAGCAGGTGATGGCAGCCTGGTCCACGTTGGCAGGCAGGCGGTACCGGCGGTGAAATTCACGGGAGATGTAGCCATGGTCATCCTGACAGGCAGTGGGGAAAGGGGGGAAAGCTTGTCAGAAACCCCCCAGCACCACGCTGTGCCTCACTGCCTGGTCCTGCAGCTCCACTGGACAGGGGTCCACATTCACCCTGGCACCATGACACTGTATCGCTGGTATCACCAGGTACATTTCTGCCCTTATTCTATTTCACAGGTTTGTAGGGGACGTGTCTCCCCACAACGCCCCTGAAGCTGCAAGAGCTGAGCAGAACAGCAGGATCTGACTTTGGCCATGTTATAGATTGGGATCTGGTTTTGATGAAGCCCCTGCCGTGGCCTCCAATTTCAAAGGATGCTTGGAGAGAAAGTCTAGGGTTCTGCAGAGGTAAAAGCAATGCACATGCCTGCACCCATGTATTGCCTTACTAACCAGCAGAGGTATATCAGCCAAACTACGCAATCCTGGCCCCCTTTTATTTTGGCCAAAAGAATGAGAAAAGTTTAGGGTTTTTTTTAAGTCAGCTGTAAAAACGGCTGCTCTCTTTCCCTGGAAAAAAAAAAAAACCTATATTAAAAAATACATACTTTTTCCAGGCTAGAGCTTTGTCCAGACAAAAAAAATGTATGAGAATAATTAAACTCCTGCTGGTATAATTCACTTTTTGACCCCCGCAGATATTTCCATGACATACGTGTCAAAAGTTTCCAAGCCTGAGGCATTTGGTTGTTTTTCTTTTGTTTTGTTTGGTCTTGCTTTCTCTCACAGATCAGCATATGAAAACTCTGTTTTCACTAACAATTCTGGCTTATGAAAACTCAGTTGTGCTTGAGCAGCGCCAGATGATGTTCTCTGTCTGGTCCAGTGTTATTAGTGAACAATGGACGTCGTCATCTGATGGTTATGGAAGATGATGATTGAAAATAAACAATAGAGGAGCGGATTAGCTCAGTATTGTCAGTTATCAGGTTGGGGCTCTATGGGAACGGGCCATGCCAATAATGACAATTGATAAATAACTCCTTTTTTTTTCCTTCAGCTGAGGACTGTTGGAAAGAAAGAAAATAGAGCTCCGCTCCCCAGTTGCTCCACCATTATCATCATTTCCACTTACCTGTCTTTCGCTGTGCTTGCCATGGATTTCCACAAAGTCATCGATAATCTTCACACTCAGGTCTTCAGGGGAGAAGTGTTTTACATCCAGCATGATTGTAAACTTGTCCCGGTCAGACCTCACCTGAAAGAACATTGTTAGACAGTAAGATCCAAGCTATAAGCATAGAGCGAACTTAAAAGATGGAAATGGTCTGGCAGTGGCAAGGTTTCTCCTTCTGTTACTATGGACCTCAGCAGGGGTCTCCTTTGCATCGCAGGGACTCAGGGACACGGGGCATCTGCACCACTGCTACTGCTCTGGGGAGAGACATCACTTCTCATCACTAATCTTGTGCCAGGGACCCCTTTGCACACAGCAATCTGCCAGATGCACCAGGCATTTATACTCACCAGAGAGGGGGAATTAAAACCGGTGATATTCTCTGACAGCACACATTTTGTCCTTTCTGCAATTTATAGTTTCTTTCTGGTTTTAGCTCTAGAAGGAAACCAGCAAGAGAATGCACCAGTCCCTGAGCCAGCCCTCATGAGATCACAGCCCTCATGGCTACATGCTACTCCTACATGATGTCCTCAGAGAACTGCTCCAGCCTGGGCTTGCAAAAACAGGTCCTGAGGTAGAGGAAGGATCTGCAGGAAGCTCTGGCTCACTGGGGTCCTCTCCCATGCCAAACTGCCTTCGAGGGCACTTACTCCAGGAGCAGCCTTGCTCCTCCCTTGCCATACAGCCAGCGGGTGGGCAGCAAAGGTAGCCTTTTATGTGGCAGAAACAATCGTCAGGAGCCAAAATGGTTTCTGTTTCTTAAAGGGAAGCCTCCTCCCTGGCAAGGGTTTTCCTCTGTGCCCAAGAGGGGTCTTGGTGCTTGGTGTAGGGCCGGAGGTTCTCCTTGCCCCCTTGCACTGCAAAGCAAGGCTATAGCCACCAGCTTCTGCCAGCAAGCTGCGGGTAGGAAGGAGCAGATGGAGGCATGAGTAGGTTGAGGAAGGAGAAGGAGAGGAAGTCAAAGGGCCCTTACCTCTGAAATGCCCGACTCCAGCACACTGCGGAAGAGGGACTGCCTGTAGTAGGGGCTGATAGTGGAAGAGAACAAAGGCAGGAGGTCATACTCGAGGAGACCCTCTCCAAAAAACTGGTCAAACAAACGGCTTGGAATGAGGGGTCCCAGAGCACGCTTGAACCAGGGGTGCTGGATGGTAATGTCCATGCTTGCTGCTGCTGCAAGGGGAGAGCAGTGGGGGCTGTGCAGATGCTGGGGTGATAGCGATGCCTTGGCTGGGCTGCACAGTGCATCCCCAGGGAAACTCCCCCTATATATACCAGTCTCACAGAATGAAGGCATTAGCGGGATTTCTCTGGAAAGACGTGATCTCATGATGGAGGCAACATGGTCAGCAGAAATGCGGAGACTGACCTGGAAATGACAGTCTGGTTGGAATCTGTGCCAGATCTCCCGAAGGGATGATGCCAGGCAGCAGGCTGTGAGACACAGGGTGCCCAGGGGTACTGGCAGGTCTTCTATGGGATCAAACAGCTGAACAGGACACCCCAGTGGGCATCTCAAGGATGCTTGTGAAGGAGGTTTGCTCTGTGGGTCTTTGTAACCCGCCCTTGGCTTTTTGTTAATTTGCTTCTGGTTCTGCCCTCCTTGAATAAGAGACACAAAGTCTCTTCCAAATAAATGACAGAGCTTTATTCCAACTGAGAAAAAAGGGTTGATTCAAGCTGAAGAAAGGGAAACTCTTTTTGTGACATGTTATGAAGTGTCTCTACCACTTGAGAGGGGCCTGACATGCCTGGCACAGGGATCCTGGCAGGGCTGGCAGGAAATGGGACTAATGCATGATGCAGAGTATGAACAGGGGTTTGACAAAACAGAAACTTCTTACAAACAAATACTTTGCCAAAAGAAAGAAGAAAACCCAACTTTGGTCACTGACAGTAACAGCAGTCTCAAAGCTACCCTTGAAAATTTCTTGGCTTTGATTTCATAGAATCACAGAATGGTTTGGGCTGGAAGGGACCTTAAAGCTCATCCAGTTCCAACCTCCTGCCATGGGCTGGCACACCTTCCACTAGACCAAGTTGCTCAAAGCTCCATGCAGCCTGGCCTTGAACACTGCCAGGGATGGGGCAGCCACAGCTTCTCTGGGCAACCTGTGCCAGGGACTCACCACCC
>JBCJKH010047937.1:36818-48225 GCA_039877255.1 Loriculus beryllinus | reverse complement strand
GCCCCCTTCAGATACTGGAAGGCTGCTATGAGGTCTCCACACAGCCTTCTCTTCTCCAGGCTGAACAGCCCCAACTTCTCAGCCTATCCCCATACAGGAGATGCTCCAGTCCCCTGATCATCCTCGTGGCCTCCTCTGGACTTGTTCCAACAGTTCTATGTGCTTTTTATACTGAGGACACCAGAACCGTACACAATACTCCAAGTGAGGTCTCACGAGAGCAGAGTAGAGGGGCAGGATCACCTCCTTCGACCTGCTGGTCGCGCTTCTTTTGATACAGCCCAGGACATGGTTGGCTTTCTGGGCTGCAAGCATCCCCATGTAAAGACCATACCAGAAAATTTGAAAATGGGAACATAAAAAAAAAAAAAAAAAAAAAAAAAAGAGAGAGATTAAATCTCAGGTCATTGCCAGAATAAATTTACAGCAGTCTCAGGAGTGTATAAATTGAGGAAGAAGTATCCCTCCCTGCCTTCAGTTATAAGGCTACAGCTATAACCAAGTTCAAGAGAATGATGCAACAGGATTAGGTACCTGGAAGCTCTGGAACAGTTATAGGCCATGGGAGAAGTTTGACTGATTGTAGCTATGATGCTGAACTGCCTGATGTTCTGCTGGCACTATAGATGCATGAGAGACTTAAGTGATGCAGCCTCAGTTTACAGCTCAACCCTGGATGTCTCAGCTTAACTGGAATTCACAACCTTGAGACAGGTGCTCAAGCTGTCAAGTAAAAGGCATGCCCAGGAAGTGGGACCTAAGCATGAAACATCCACAGTGATATGAGGGGAGTGCTGCACAAACCAAGCACTAGGAAGTACTGAAGAGTCATTGAATATACATTGGTATGAAAATGGAAACATCT
The DNA here is from genome assembly GCA_039877255.1 of Loriculus beryllinus. NCBI lineage: Eukaryota > Metazoa > Chordata > Aves > Psittaciformes > Psittacidae > Loriculus > Loriculus beryllinus. The sequence continues at coordinate 47,360 of JBCJKH010047937.1, read as the reverse complement.
CACGAGGTTGACTGAGTCACTCTGTCAAGGTCAGAAAGTGCCCCGAGTGCTGCCTACAGGGCAGCCAGGGATCACCAGGAAAGCTTCACTTTGGAACAGATCAGTTACAGAAACATCAGATTCTCTACATCCTGATCCCAAGCAAATGCTCTAAACATTAAGATAATCAGTTCACAGGGAGAAAATACCCTCTATCCTTCTTTGTGCTTGCAGGTCCAGTAAATTCTGGTTTTGTTACGTTTTCAGGCAGGGAACAGTGACTAGACCATAGGGGAGCTCTTCTGCTGGAGCATGGAGCTGCCCAGAGCACAGGGAAGCAGTTGAGCAGGGTTTTTCTAGATGTTCCTGTTAGAACATCTTGCACAAAGGCACCTACCTGAAGGAGCAGTTTCCCTGAGAATGAAGCCAGGGGACACAGCCTGTGGCGTGGTTTCCATAGCCAGAGCAACTGCATTCGTTTTGGTTAAGAGCTCTCATTAGAAGCTGTTCTAACCCATTTCAGCTGGAAAGGCTGTGTCTGACCAGCAGTCTAGAGAGCACCATTTTGCATATAATAGATGTAGTTAACATTGTGGCCAACTCCTGCAAGGTGTTCCTCAAACCGTTGAGAGTAGGTGTCACAGATATTTCTAGTGATGAGGACAGTTCCCAGCCACTGACTTTAGAGACCTAAATGTTTCTAATTATTTGCTCTAAAACCACGGAGATACCTAGAAATCTCAATCACATGCTTAATATTAGAGGATGCTTAAGAGAAGTTGCTGGTAGCACAATTTTGTCTGTAGTGAGAAAACAGCCAGAGCTTTGAGTACAAATACCAGGCTGGATTTTGACAGGCATAAGAGAACATGAAACAGCAATGAGCAAGTGAGAAACGGCTCCACAGAACTGTATTTTTCACCAGCATCTGAGGCTAGCCATAGAACTTCTCATCCCTAGTTTATTAGGGGTGCTGCAGCCCTTTTGCCGAGGCCGGGTCGGACCCGCACTGGCAGAAACGCGGCACCGTGCAAACCGTGCTCCGAGCGGCCCCGCGGCGGGCAAACCCCGGCAGCCGCCGGCGCGGTAACGCTGACACCTCGTGGCCGCGGCTCCGGGCACCAGCCGCCCGGACTAGTCGGAGCTGCACGTTGGAAAGGGTCGGGACACGCACCTACTGTCTGCACAAGGGGCAGAATGGCAAAGCGGCCTCTGAAATATGCTGCATCCTTCCCGGACCGTCAAACGGTAGCCAGGCATCTTCCACACTGCTGAATGCCTGAATTATCCTGGCATTCCTTACAGCAAATAATGTTATCTCACCATCCTGCAGCAGCTGGCTGAGACATGTATTTGCAAGTCTAAAACGGGCCAAAGTTTTCAGTCCATGAAGCTTATACACTGCAGTTTCCTAGAAATTGTGGCAGCTCAGCCAAGTGCCACTTGCCAGGCCTGCACACTGCCTCCAGCCCTTCACAACCTGCTCCCTCCTGCTCCACCCAACTGCAAAACACCTGATGATGAAAAAGGCATAGCTGGATGTTTTCCTGCTAACTCAGCAGCAAAGGTGTGTGCTTGGGCAAAGCTAGGGTGTAAGGGACCTAAGGTTACTTCCAGGAAGGTATCTGTGCTTGCCACAAAGAGCTCTTGCTCCCGTGTCAATGAAAGGGCATTGTGTGTCATGGAAACTCCTAACTCAGCTGTGTCCTGATCTCATTTCAGCTGTGGCATCACCCTCCATAAGGACTTTACACCCATCATCTTAGCAGAGGGCATCTGTAGTGCAGCTGACAGCAGCTGCTGCAAATACAGGTCATGACTTGGAGGTTATGCAGGAGCCAACAAAGCACACATCAGTTCATGGAACAAGCAGAGATAAAAACCTGCCATGAAACATCTTCATTATATGCCCATGTACACAGATGGGCACAGAGAAACACATGCAAATACTTGATATAGATTCTGTTGTGCTGAGTAAGTCAATAAAACCTTAGTCCATGCTTGTTCCAGAAATTCAGGGGCTCAACAGACATTTATGACTCAAAAACAAAGAGATCTATAAATTCAGTAGAACAATATAAGGAGCTATTTTATATCCTCAAGGCAAAATATAAGTAATTCCAAAGGCAAAACATACACATTTCAAGGCGTTTCTGAACAAGGAATGACATTAGCATCAACAGGGCACTGTGACATTAGTCCTGTTCTATTCTTGTGTTGTGAATTAACCACAAGTTCAATTATGCATAAATCTATACAACTGAGTGCTGAATAATTATTTTTACAACTTAAAAGCTCTCCTGGAATTATAAAAGTTCCTCTCACAGCTGAATTTGTCCCTCTGTATTTCTGGGAGAAAACCCACTTTCAATATGCATGAAATTGAGGTGGCTGGGTTTTCACTGCAGACTTGCATATTCAGTTAATACAGCATGTTACCAAAACCCCTTCACTCACCAGTAGAGTTAAGAAAGGCTGTGCTCTGAAACCAGTACTCAGTAATTTACTGTCTGAATGGGGACCTCTGGGAAATGGAGAGCAAGTCTACAAGCCTGTATCTCCTGTATAAAGAGGCCATTACTTTTTGTTTTATACTGTCTAATGGTGGACTTGTTTCTTTAAAAAAGTTCATAAAACTATACATTTAAAAATTAAATCCTAGTAACTGTGCAAAGGGAATGTAAACAGTTCAGTGGAGCCAGTATGCCAGACTTGCTTCCCAAACACAGCAATTGTAAAAAAGAGTGAGTTTTAGGCATATGAAACTTCTAAATGCTCTTACTGAAAAACCCCACATTTCAAACACAGAAATAAGACAAAACATCATGAAATTTGAATCTTGACCACTCTAATCAAGTGTAATCCACTCTACAGTCACTGCATTTTATTACACTCCTTAAGGCAAATATACTCAAAAACAGGTATAATCTATTATACTTGTCAAGAGGAAGACTGTATATACTATTGCAGTAGATCTCCATGCAGATGACATAAACCATTTTTGCAACATCCATTTGCGTTAATCATTCCTGAAAACCTATTCATGAGCATCTGGCAACAGCATCAGTAAAGGTTGCTGTGCAATAGGTATGTCCCTGTTCATTTCATTGCAAGTCAATGAAGCTCATTTTCCACTAGGGAAAAATTATCCCCTGCCCCCAAAGCACACATGCAGTAGAGAGGCCTGATTTTCTAAGATGCAAATACAGCACACCATGCCTGGTGGTTGGGACTTAGCATTTCAATCGCAGCATGGGCAGGATCAACAGGAGTGTCATCCTTATACAGAAAGCAAGACTAAACAGAAAAGTCTACAGTGTCAGGCCACCCTGTTTTTTTCACTGCCAAATACAAGGTAGAGTGCTCACCAGAATAACAAAGAACAATAATTTTTTTTCTTTTTTTTTTTTTTTTCTAACAGGGCTGGAAATAATTGGTGGTGGGTCCCTACAGTTGCACCTATGCTGGGAGGCATACTTGGAGCACTGACCTATATTGTTTTTATTGAAATTCATCACTCAGATACTGAGCCAACAGAAGAAAACGACATGCATGATAAATACGAACTGACCAACATGGAGTAAGAAGTGAAGCATTTTCTTTCTCATTTTGCTATGCAGTTTTTATGCAAATGATTTTTTAGACCATTTTGCCTCAATTAGAAATTCACATTTCAAGGAGAAAATCCATATGGAAGTCAAGTTCACAGCTGAACCCTTCCCATGAAACATCAGGCTGACCACATTCAAAACTGAGAACTTAGGGCCAGAACAGGTAAACTGTTTTGTTTCATGTGGCTTTCAGATCACATTATCTCCTAGATGAAACTAGTGAGTCAATGTACTGACCTGTTAATTTCACACATGATCTTAATCATGTTGCCTAATCACCCGAAAATAGATGAACTATTGTTACAAAACTGCATGCAGATTAGTCAGTTCAGTGCTGAATTAATGGGCAAGAGCATTACTCACTTCTGATAGCCATTACTTAAGAATGGCTTATCTGAAAAATAAAAATAATACCCTAATGTCAATTGAAGTAGTTTTAAATAACTTACTAAATTTTTATGGAGCCACTAATTGAACAGCAAGGAATTTACTCATCAGTGCTGAGGTTTAGTAACTCAGAATATGATCACAAAAGGTAGAAATTGTGTGTTATAAGAGCAACACACCAAAGAGACAAAGCTGTAGTTCCGCACATGTTCTTCATAGTAGTCATATTCAATTATTTTTAAACCATTTATGCAAGCCAATATTAAATGAGCCCAACCTAGAATATTAAGCCAAACCTCTTCTGCTGTTCTTTCTGGATAAAATTCATTCCTATGGAGAAGCGCCAGCAACAGAAGCTTATCCTGCTCAGAGGTCAGCACAAGACCTGTGTCTGTATATGCTTTAAAGAGGCCTGCTGCTGCAGGGGGGGGGGGTGTCAGGAAGGATTTCATCTGCTTTGTGGGAGTAATTTTTATTTTGATAGCAGTAATTAAAATTAGAAAGTGATCTCAGAACTAGTCCTAGATCTGAAGTCCCCAAGGAAGGCCAGCTCCACATCAAATTTCTGAAGTATGGGCTCTCTCTCACTAAAACTAAAGTGAAGTGGTTGGACATACACTACTTCCTAAATATTCAGCCTTGGAAAATGAATTTATTTCTGCTTAATCATTGTGAATTGAATGTATCCAATTATATCAAAGTTCATTTCTAACATATATTCATATATATGAGGAGGGGCGACAAGGTGGATCATGAATAAAGAGACATCCTATTCAGTGATGCTCCTGAGATATTTTCATGGCAAAACTACCACTTCAATGCACCCATTTTAGGGTCTTCCTCCCTTTGTATTCCTTCAACTCTACTTCCTAGAATTCCACACTATTTTCTGATTTCACTCCTGAAGGGAAGAACCCTTCATGTTGCCAGTAACAGCCTGTGCTCTTTGGTGAAATATCCACAGATATTTCTTGGGAAGTGGCTTAGGAAATACTGCGGTCAGAATCTGCCTCAGAATTTGGGCAGATCATGCTTATGGCACTGCAGGTCTTTATTGTGCTCTCATGTATGTCTCATCTATTCCTGATGGAATGAGCAGGTCAAGCCTACTGAGTGACCAGCCCACACGTGCTGTGTGTCTGTGCATTAGCCAATGTAAAGACAAGTTGCATATTTTCTCAAAATTCTCCTGATCACAACAGGTTTTGCCTGTAAATCAACATGAAATCTTGTTTCTTCTAGTTATACCATTCCTGTGCATTGAGTTTTTGTGTAAGTGATATTTACTTACCTGAAATTACCAAAATGCAAATTGTAAGGAGTGACATGCTAGCATGCAGGCATAGGAGTATCTAAAATATGCTCTCAACAAATTGTCAATTCCATCTTTGCTTTAAGAACTTATTTTTAAAACTTATTTAATCATTCAATATGCTTGTAAATTCTCTGAAGGTGTGTGACACTAATACCACAATTCATACTGACTTTACAAAAGCCAGAATTCACTCAGGAACAAGGTATGATGGACCTGTCTCGCATTTGACATAATTTACATTTGCAAGTATAAGAATGAATTCCTGATCTGGGGACAAAACTCAATTGAGTCTTAACTACAGAACCAGTATCTCCATAACATAAAGGGAACAATAATAATCATCTCATGCCTTACACAGACATCATGATCTGTTTTGTGCAAAACAAAGTATTTTTACTTTGCATAAACTGTAATTTTCTAATATCAAGTGATATTTAGTGGTTGTGTTCATACTGAATTAATATAATACAGTTGGCAACAAGAAACATGTTTTACAGCTGTAAGATGTTCCAAGTAACGAGTCAGTAGTAATCAGGCTTGATCATTTGCAATGCTGCAAACTTAAGCAACAATTATTGCTTAACTTTCTGTCTGGGTTTGTTCTTTTTTGGGCAATATGCTTGTGCATACTTTGCTATACTTTGTGCTGAAGTAATGTGGAGAGTGCTCCTGCAAACAGTACTGAGCTAAGATTGGTTACTTCATGTTGTTCCATCGAAGCCAGTGGAATTACTCACAACAGGATGCAATAGAGGGAAGAATAAATGTTCAGAGAATCAAGCTCAGTGGATGGTGGTAACTGTACTTTCTTGTAGTTTTGACTGTGGATCTGGATGAATGTGTTGTGGTTCAAAATAAATAAGAGTCAATGCCTAGTAAATGCATTCCAGTACTATTTTTATAAAAAAAAGTCTCCCCTCTGGCACTTAAGGACGTATTAAGAAATAAATAGCTGCCTATTATGACCTACAATCTTTTATAGCCTTGTGCTGGAAGAACACATTGACTAACAAGCTGTATTCCCAGCGTGGAGACCCTGTGGCAGATTTCGTGGGTCAGAAGCAGTGCCAAAGCAGAGAAATGCTCACACTTGAGTAACGGCCACTGCTGGGCCAGGAAGCACCCGTGCCAAGAGCTAGAAGGCCAGACCCCTTGCCTCTGGACCTTCTGTTCCTGTCTGCAGCCTGCCTATGGGTGCTTTCTGCCACAGCTTTCCCACCACTCCAATGACAGCCAGCATCTCGGTGGGATGTTTCGCCCAGAGCTTCTCAGGGATTAGTTTTAAGGCATGCATATATCACATAAGATTTGGCCTAAAGTGCTTACAAAATGTCCCAAGCTAGTTTAGCTATCTTCTGCTCTACAGATTTGTAACAGGGACATGCTTTGCTTGCTTCATTTAAAAAAACCCAACACAACAAAACCCACAGAAAAACCTGTTCTGTGGGCATAAGGGGATGAGGGGAGAAGGAAAGAACAGGAGCTTCAAATTTACACAAAAGAAAACACAAACAAAACCAAACCCCAAGACCTAACAACCTCCATCTGTCCCTAGGACTCTCACCTTCCTATCAGCCTGATTTTCTGTTCTCCTTTCTCCTACCAACACTGTGTGCTGTCTCTATACAGTACAATAGCTCTCCAGAGATTTGAATACAACATGTTTTTCTCAATTACTTCTGAATCTTAGAAAGTTCTCATGAGAGCAAATTCCAGTTTCACCTCACACGCTTGGTTTTTGGCAGTTACTTGCATTTTTCCCCACTGTTCCCACCAACCAACCTTGTGCTGGAAAACACAACAATTAACTGTAACTTCCAGTAACAGATGCTCTTTTTCTGTTTAGTACAATTGTTGTTGCATAACATATTACTTCTTTCAAGCATGTACAAATTTTAAAGCCTTCCTTTTTAAAACCACTACTAAAAATAGCACAAGATCATCCAGAAAAAAAAGCATTCTGTGCACATCAGTACTTTGGATTTTTATCTTCTAGTCTGCATTTACAGCTTGTTAAAAAAATAATTATTGTACTGTGAATGTTAGTGCCTTTCTGCATATTCGCACACTTTAATGACATAGTCCCAGAGAACAGAGTAGCAGGTAAGTATTTTTAGCCACAGACATCTCATCGTATATTTCAATCTGATATTAAATAAATCCATATAGTGTGAAGCTAGACACGACACATTTATGTCATTTTTTCTTTGCTGACTACAGCTCTCTTTCAGAAGGTGTTGCTGAGATGGGGAGCATAAATATTCCAGCACTTTAAATCAGCTATGATAAAGCTTTTTGGCCAGATGATGCAATTAGCTCCTTTTCCATGAAATTAGTAGAGGACAGAGTAATACATTCGTTCATTGCTTCCCTACCTAGGAACTGAGCAATCTGCTTTAAATTATTAGAAATCAAGCTTCAGAACCATAGAATGGTTAGGCTTGGAAAAGATCTTCAGACCACCTAGTTCCAGCCCCCCTGCCATAGGCAGGGACACCTCACCCTTTAACAGTTTTCCTTTAACACTCTCAACATTGCTTCAACTACCCAGAAATTAAATCAGGAGGTAGGATCCTGCTGTAGCTACACTGACAAATAAAGCAATAAAAATGAAGAGAGAAAACTTCAAGAGCTGATAAAACAATACAAGCCCTTTTAGCCAGAGGTCAGCCAAAAGTCTAGTTGATAAATGCTTGGTTACTTCAGAAAAGAGTGTACATTTTACTGGGGAACACAGAAATAAAGCCAACAGTATTAAGTAACACCATCAGAAGATGGTCTTTTTGTTTGCCTGTCAGAAAACTCCTCTGTCTTGGATGCAAATTCTCACATTTTCAGTATCAACAAGAGAACTGGTATAGGCACATTAATACTAGCATTTCCTCAGCATTAGGTACATAACAGTCTAATAAGCGAAGAACACTTTCACACCCTCAGAAATAACAGTACTTTGTTGCACTGCACAATTCTTGTCAGTTATTAACAGGGCTCTGAATGAAAAGGCAGCAAAGCAAAAAATATGGGAACACTTGAAAAGTCAGCATCTGAATAGAAGGAAATGAACAGTCTCAGCCAGAACTGAACAGATGCAACACTTTCTGTGGTATGACCGAGGCATCAAGTAACAAACATGAAGCCAAAGAGGCAGCACATGCTTGGCAACAAATATTGCTAATTCAAGGAGTCTGGTGTTTTGTTAATGCCTTTTAAATAGACTTACAAAATAAATTGTATTTGAGAATAAAAGAACTAAGCCATAGCAGTATCATTTTCCACAGTAATGGAACAAAAGTTATTTGATGATTTGAACACTTGCAGATTATTGAAACAGTAAAAAACCAAAAAAAAAAAAACCCAAACAAACAAACAAAAAAAAACCCCACAACAAAACAACAACAAAGAAACAAAAAATCCCCAAACTAAAAAAGAATGCAAATCGAAATGGGGGAAGAAGGAAAACACAGTAGTAACTTTAATTAATTTCCCTGTGAACTATAATACAGCCCTTCACAAGAGCCACTAAGGACACTTCCATTAAAACTGAACAATACAAAGACCAGAATTGTTTTGTCTTCATTTCTATCTCAGGTGTTCAAGGCATAGGCAACTAATGGCTACACACTGCAGAGAACGTCTGCTATGTAACTACTCTGCCAACTAAGGAAGAAAGCCTGTTTGGCTTCAGTGCAAGAGAGGATTTCATCTCATACACATGTAATCCCCAGTGGGTTTGTGTTTTCGGGCTACAGAAACAACACATGTTTTTGGAGATGCTAACACTGAAGAACAGCTTTCAGAAGCACAAAAATCGAGAAAGACATGAATCCAGCTGCCAAATTACCAAAGAATCCCAGGCGATAAAGTAAGTGCAAAGGCTACTGAAGCAAGTCTTGGGGGAAAGAAAGCAACAGCAGACAAACCTTGACTCAGAAACACATTATCTTCACACCTACAAATAGTCTTCACAGAAGAATGACCCAGACACAGGCCATTTGAAAACAATGTATATGCAAACACTGCTAGCACTTCTGAGACTTCCAATACAAGAAAATACGATGGATATGAATATACAGACATTTCAATCTGCTCTGTCACAAAAATACAAAATAATAAAAGCTACAAGATACTAGAAGCCATTATAAGCCCCAACTGTTACCACAGGTGGATCTTTAAAATAAGAGAAACACAAGAAACTAAACAGTACAGTTTTAAAACAAAGAATAAAAAACAACCTAATATATTTACCCTGCCTACGAGGGCCTTTTTGTCTTCCAAGTATTTTACCTGGTTTTCTAGTACAACTAGCAGCAGGCCTCTGGTTCTCTGATGCTCCTGTCTTGACTGTGTGCCACTGGTCCTTCAGATCCATTGAGCACCAGGCCCCATCCAAAATAGTCCATTTCCACGAAGAAAAAAAAAAAAAAAGCCAAACAAAGCCCTAACAATTTCAAGATGCCTTTCAAAATGCATATGGTTCCATATAACTTCAAGATGTATACTGCTAGTAAAATGGGCTTCTACCTATTCATCTGTCAGTTGCACCGTTTTCCTTGCTTTTGATCAGATGCATTGCTTACAGCAACCTGGCAGGATGACAATTACCTCAGTAAGGGAGATCTATATGGGATCTGGATTTTCCCCAAGGGAAATCCTAGAACAAGAGGCATAGATGAGGCATCTGTGGATTTTCTGTTGTACAAGACTTACCCTGAGAAACTGGGTAGTTAGTTACACTGTTACAGGACACAATGCATAAACCAGTAAGGATCAGCCTGTCTTCCAGATTCTAGATGGAAGTGTTTGAGGTTAACACTCTTATTTGTACACCCGGTTTCAGGTAATTTCATTAGAAATTAGAAAGCAAGAAACATATCCTTAAAAATATTAAGTAAACTTCAGAGCACAGCTACCCTCCCCCCTAAAAAAGCTCTCTCCAGAAGTAAAAACTTCACTCTACTCCCAAATAGAAAGTATGTACAGTTTATAAAAATGAAAAGCTGTAAAGAACTCCTATGATCTGAGACTTCCTGATGGTGTTCTGATGTTATCATGACTAAGACAACCATGCTCAAAAATACTTAGTTTGCTTTACTTTCAAACTTATTTTTCCTTAACACCATAGCCTCCGGCTACGAACTTTGCTTCTGTCATCATTTCTCCTGTTGTTCTGTTCTAGTTCCTTCAAAGTTTGGTTGTGTGTGTTTGGGGGGGGGGGGGGGGGGGGGGGGTTTTTCTCTTTTTTTCTTTTTT
>JBCJKH010047937.1:0-21923 GCA_039877255.1 Loriculus beryllinus | reverse complement strand
CTGTCGCCCACAAACAGTTTACCCAACAACTTGCCACTACAGGGACTCTGGTGCCCAATCAGGTAGCTGAGAAGGAAGCTTTCCAACAGTCCATCTGTACTGTTTTCAGGATGATGTTGTCATGGGCACAATGACGGTGAGGGAGAACCTGCACTTCTCTGCTGCCCTGCGACTGCCCAGCTCCATCAGTGTTAAAGAGAAGGAAGAGCGAGTCACCCAGATTATCAGCGAGCTGGGATTAAGTAAAGTGGCTGATGCTAAGGTGAGCAGTGAGAACACCTTTCTCAGAAATTTTACTACCTCTGGGAACTGAACTACTTGACTCTGGGCAGTATTGCCTATGTAGTGCAGCTACACTAAGCTAAGAAGGAACCTGACTAAAGCATACTGAAAACAAGAAATCAGTCTCCAGCTCAGGAGGTAGCTTGGAAAGAGGTATGTGTATTTGTGACTAAAAAGGGAGGATTCTGGACTATGTCCAGCATGTTGTATAAGTTCAGAGGGGAAAAAGTCACCTAGTCATTGCACCTTCAAAAGCTGCACAGTCACTTCCTGGCTTTGTGGGACAAGACACAGAAACTGGTTTTATAGTGCTGCAAGTTGTGAGGGATGGAAAACTGGCCCATGATGGAGAAGTTCTCTGCAGAGCTTGTTCCTCCCAGCTACATCTTTACTCTCAGTTTACTTTCACTTTGCTTACCCCACTTTTACTTGAGCAGCAGGCAAGCTACTGATTTGGAGAAAATTCCAGGGACAAACTTGCCAACAAAGTTTTTAAGCTGACAAGCAGGTTCTTTATTGTAGCGCCGGGTGACACGGGGGATAGCTCCTCCTAACGTGTGTCCCCGTATTGCTACATAAGCCGTCCATATATAGTCTCTGGGCATACAACATATTCATGAGGCTACATATGGCTTACATCATTTTCCAGAAAGTTCCCCACATGCGTACAAAATTGTGGTAATGGTCTCTTGGGGTCATTTACTTTTCCAACAATCTTCATCACTCCTGGCAGCCTTTGAAGCACGCGCAGTAGATGTTCGTACCAGTCTAATTGGTTCGTTAGCACCAGAGACATAATACTCCTCCTATCCTTCTACTTATCAGTTAGTTTAACTGTAGCCCATCCTGGACACCTGTTGTTCTCAGATACTCTTTATCCCTGTGTCCTGTTCTTCTAGACTGTTTTTCTTGAAGCTATCTCAACTACAATGATTTATCTTGTACAAGAATTCTCCATATGTTCTCTAGCTGTACGCTATTTTTTTTTCTATGTATCATACACCTCAGTAATTTTCCATTGCTACTGTTACAAAGCCATCAAACTTAACATTACTTAAAACTAATTTTAAAGGTTCATATATTCCATTTTGTCATTTGTGCCCCCCTTGTTTCACTACCAGCAAAAGGCATCCCTGAACACCAATGCCACCTCTGACTGCTGTGGCCTCCTTCTGGCGCTTCCTTGTCAGTGTCATCTTTGTTCCCTGAAGTCATAAGGTGCCTGGTACCTCTGAAAATCATGCTTTGCATACTGCTACAGTCCCTCAGTGGGTCAGACCCATCATCTGCTGCTGGCACTAGGGATCACTAATGAGGCTGTTGGTTGTGGAAAACCCTGTATTCCACAGCATGTGCTGACCAGGTCTTGTTGTGAATGTTCAATTTCTTGTTCTTGTAGGTAGGAACTGAATTGATACGAGGAGTGTCTGGAGGGGAACGGAAGAGAACCAACATTGGGATGGAGCTTATCACAGAGCCACCAGTCCTTTTTCTGGATGAGCCAACAACTGGCCTTGATGCCAGCACAGCCAATGCAGTCCTCGTCCTCTTGAAGAAGTAAGAGTCAGTTCCTAAGGGCTCTACAGCAGTTTTGTGGTCAACTCAGTTAAAAAAGGAATGCTGCTATGACTGAGTAGCTACAGCGCTCTTTTAAAATGAAAAAGAAAAGGTAAACAAATAGCCTCAGAAGTGGTAGTAAATTATTTATTTGGGTCTTGTCCAAAGCTTTCTGAAGCTGATGGGAATCCTTCCACAGCATGCATTGGACTGGAGCCCAAAAAGATGTAGCTCAGACAGCTGTCCTTTGCCACAGACAGTGGACTGGGAGGTCAAGCCTTGTAATCATAATTTGTTCGCCTTCCAACTGAGTCTATTGCAAAGTCTCTTCCTCTATTCTGGCAACAGCCTTGAACTCAGACTTCACCTGTAGATTTATTCTGAAGTGTTTACCTTCACCTCTAGATTTACTCTGAGTGTTTACCTTCATGTCCTATATTTTGGCGATGAACACTCTTCTGGTACAAAGAGGACCAAACAAGGCTGATTTAATGAGAACAGGCTCCTGACCCTCCTCCTGGTTTGTAGCATGTTTGTAGCATTGTTTGGTTCTGCCTGGGGGGACTTTTTTCTCTGCTGTTTGTGGATAGAGGTCTTTGATCAGCAAGGATACTTGTTAAGCATCAGGGCTAAAGCACTGGTAAGAGCATCTGAAAAATCCAAAGGAAAACTAGTTTTGACTCGCTTTAGCAAGTAAATCTTCAGCAGAAGAGCTAAGAGAAATCTCAGCTGGCCAGACTTATGCAGGCTGCTATATAAATCCTGGTACTGCTATTGAGTGCAGTAGGACCATTCCAGTTAGGTTGCAGCCTGGTATAGAAAACGTGAGGTGAGCAGGGCTTATACACAACTGTGGTCTCAACCTTTGATAGTTACAGACAACATCATACTTAGTCTACTTGAACTGAGATGATGGTCCCATGTAATGATAGGTGCTGTCCTGAAGGTCTTGCAGGCAGCATCTGACATAGAGAACGAGAGACTACAGCTTTTTTTTGGTCATTACCCTGAGAAGTTGACAAGTACTTTTCTTGGATTTGGATGCTTATTTTTTGTTCAGGTTGACATGACCCTCCTGAAATGCGAAGTGTGGTTTATTTGAGAGATGTTTTGTTTCTATTTCAGCCTCTCAAGAAGAGGGCGAACCATCATATTTTCCATCCATCAGCCCCGCTATTCCATATTCAAGCTGTTTGACAGTCTGACATTACTAGCTCTGGGAAAGGTGCTGTACCATGGTCCTGCAAAGAAAGCCCTGGAGTATTTCAGTTCTATTGGTAAGTTTACTGTCCCAAGAGGGAAAGCAACTGGCTAATGAGTTTAATCTGTGAGTAGGTTCTGACCGTAGCACTGGATCAGTCCTGTACTGTTTTATCACTGGGATACTGGAGGTTGTACACATGCTATCTGAACAGTGTTATTGTTAGAACAGGAAGAGAACAAAAAATAACCCCAAATTTTTTTAGATAGCAGAGCATGGCTCTCTCCTGCCTTTGTTTTGCCTTGTATCAGGACAAAAACCCAGAATCACTTGGACATTTAGAAGCATCTTGCACAACAGACAAGGTATTTATAGTTCTACCAGGCCTAGATGTCAGACCCAGTGGGTTGCAAACAGCCTGATTTGCAGCAATCTGTATGGGCTAATCAAGGAATGTGCTCTAGTCTAAATGCAGGTGGGCAACCAAGAGGATAAAATCATGGTGTGTCTTAACATGGTTTAATTGCACTGTTGGGTGGCTGCTTCCTCTCCAAGACTGAAGGCTTCTGACTATAATGGACAGACAATGTGGAGTGAGTTTCCAATCTAGTTTAGATGCAGCCATGGAGACACACTGGATTGTAAGCTTTCTCTGGCTTTAAGCAAGATGCTTTAACCAATCTCACTACTTTTGCTCCTCCTCTTGGTATCCCACCTCACTTAATTTCTCACAGGAATGCTAGCTATAGTATAAGCACCCTTGCCTTTTTTTCTCTCCCACCCTTCACTCCTGTCCCCACCCGTCCCATAGCTAGAAACCATATTAGAAGAAGCTGCTCTTGGGTAGCCCTTCCTCTTCCTTGTGACTAAGGAAACACAATCAAGAGCTGATCTTCTAGAGCAAGCATCTGAGGCTGTAGAGCAAACATCCAGCAACCTCTAGTGAGAGACTGTGTATCTCTGTGTCAAATGTGGTTGAACAGCACTGGGAAGGAGGAAAGAGCTGTGTATGCTGAGCTACCTGAGTAGAAGCAACTTACAGATTTCTTTTCACCTGAAATCAGTGGAGAATAAGCAACTTTGAAACTCTGTATAGATACCTCAGATTCACTGTCCCTTAAGTCCCGTCCATTGAACTTGTGTAAACTAATGCTCATGGAAAGCATTGAAGTTCTCTTGTAGGAGGGTTGCAGAAGGGTGATATACTATTAGACCTTATTTTCCCAGTGTGGTCTGTGCAATACGAACATGTTGCATGTGTGGGTTTGTTTATTTTGGTTTGCTTTTTTAAGGATATGAATGTGAACCCTTCAACAATCCAGCTGACTTCTTCCTTGATATCATAAATGGTGACTCAACTGCTGTAGCAGCAAACAAGGAAGGTCACAGTCCTGAGGACACAGAAAAAGGTAAATTGTGAAGGAGAAATCCACTGTTGGCTGGTGTAGAGGTCAAGATGTATATATTGATGACAGTCTTTTATTCTCTAGGTTTCCTCCAGTCTAAGGGCACATTATCTTTTTATTTTTCCTACTCATAGATATACTTTGATTTGTACTTCTTTAAAGAGCTCAGACTTTTAAAGGGATTTTTTTTTCTTCCTTCAGTAGTATAGGAGAGCAATGATAAGTGTCAGCAATTCACAAAACCTATGTGAGAAAGACTGAAAAACTAGAATTGCTTAGTCTCAAGAGACAGCTGATGTAAGAAGTTTTCAGTCACGTAAGAGACTGCTGCAAGGAAGACAGGGTAGATAGGCTAAGGAGTAATGGATTTACAGTCCAGTGAGAAAGTCTGAAACTAGATTAGAGAAAAACCCTGTAACAGTGAGTGAAATGTTAGGAAATGCTTCTTTGAGGATGCTGTAGCTTATCCATGATTGAACATAAGGGAACAATTTTCATAATGGTGCTTCTTGGGGATGGAGAAATGGATCAGAGCCAACACTGATTTTCCCCAGATTAATGAAGGGTTTCTTGTCCCTCATTGCAAAACCATTTTTGTGCCACAAAGAACTGGCAGATTAGCTAGGTCTGGTTAAAACTGTAGGGAAACCCTCCCACTCAAGTTATCCTCATAAGATCAGACCTAAGGCTTGAACAATTCAGATTCTCTGAGCATTCCTGCTTTATTTATTCAGCTTCAAAAGTCTATGAGCATGTTGATGAGCCATGTCTGAAGGTCGGGTTCAAGGGGCATATCTTGTCTTTCTCACTCAGAGGTTAGCAGTGAAAATGGAGTGGCAGAAGGTAATGTGGACAGCAGTGTGGTAGATGTGCTACACCAGAAATATCTCAAATCCAGCCTGTATGAGAGCACAAAAGAAGCCCTGGCGAATGTGGAGCTTGGACGGGGAAGCAAGCAGAAAGCATCCAAGCAGGGGCATGAGATTACCTATGCAAATGGATTCCTCACCCAGCTGTACTGGCTGTCCAAGCGTTCCCTGAAAAACCTCATCAGGAACCCACAGGCCTCTGTTGCACAAGTAGGTAACAATTATCTTAGACTCCCAGTGCTCTCAGTCACACAATCTGCAATTTGTAAGGTACATTTTTGTTTTGAAAGACAGCTACGGAAACAGGAAAGTCCTGTGCTGCTGCCACGGAAGTGGAGTGAGATGTCTAGCTACCTTGTTACCTTTGAAAAAAGTCTCCATTTTAGCTTAGCACAGGACTACTGCCCTGAAAATTTGGAACTGGGGGAAATGCTCCATTCTCTGATTCACATGGGATGCTTCTCGGGTGATGCTAATTTTGTGCTTCAAATTCTTGGAATTCTAAGCTAGATTATTCTTTGAGTATGCTTCTGCTAACCTTTTCCAGACAAAGAAGATCAGAGAAAGGAGAAGAGTGAAGAAGATAAACTCAGAAATTTTGCCATAAAGCTTTCAATTGTGTGTGTGATTGGTATACATTGACTCACAACAGCAAAGTTCTAGGCAGCTGTGAATCTTAAACTCTGCATATGCCTTAGTAATAGCTTTGTCCCTGTTTACTTATCTGAAGGACTCCCTTTTCCCCTTTCTTCTTTCCACTTTTAGATTGCAGTGACCGTAATTCTAGCCTTGGTTGTGGGTGCTATCTTTTTCGGTGTAAAATTGGATCAAAGTGGCATTCAGAATCGGTAAGTTGGAAAGCCACAGCTTTGATCATTTTCTATCTGTAGCAGAAAGGTTTCAGTGATGGGGAAGGCCTTGGGATCCACCTGGGCCACAAAGGAAGGTAGGGTTCACAACCCTCAATGCACTGCAGCATGGTATTGCTGGAGGTCCGAAAAGGACTGCAGTTCTGTCAGGCTCACGCGTATGTGCAAAGGAGATGTGAAAGGGAAGATGAAGGAATAAATCTGGTTTTGCAGCAAAGATTTACAGTAGCACAATTAAATATCTCTGTTCTGTGGACAGAGACAAAAAAGCACTGACTTGACAGTATGCTGATATCTGAGGATGCCAGTGTTGATCTAGGCGCTTTCCTCACTTTTTGACTGTTCTCTCTTGTAGGGTTGGGTCCTTGTTTTTTGTCACCACCAACCAGTGTTTTTCCAGTGTCTCTGCAATTGAGCTGTTCATCAGAGACAAGAAACTATTTGTGTAAGTAGTGAGGCACTTAGACCATTTCATACCCCGGAGTGAGGCACGGTGAATATCTTAAGGGCTAAACAAAATTATTTCCACCAAAAGCTTGATTGTTCCCTTGCCACATCAAATTGTAATAGAACATCAAATTGGTCTGTAGAACAGGGAGATGAAATACTAAGAGATGGGGGAAGAAGGGGAGAAATAAAATGCTTTTATTTGCATACTGTGTTACAGTTTACCAAAAAGTGCTTTTCCTGCTCACTTTCCACTTTTGGTAAGAACTGTTTTTGAAGTCTGCATGTGAATCCTGACTGTGAACCCTGTCTGCCCTCCTGCTGGTGTGGTTGAAATGCTGTCTTGCAGTGGTCCTAAAGTGCAAATATGAAGGGAGAGTTCTTGGAAAAGCTTTGCAAGGGATGCTTAGATGAAGAGGGCTGCTGGCTGGCTCACCTAATCATCAAGCACACCTCTCTCTTTATATATATACACATATATATATGTATGTATGCATATGTATGTGAATGCATGTATATATTATATACACATATGTAAATATTCATGCATGTTGAAAATGGAGTTTGGAATAGCCTCCAGCTAATGGGATGAAAAGTCAAGAGACAGAGCCTATGCAGTAAAGAAGAAATTGGAGAGTTGGCCTGGAATGCATGTCCACCCACAGGTTGCTCAGAGCAGTTTAATATTGCCCCTAACAGCTGCTCAGGAGTGAGTATTTCCCACAAGGACATTTCTTGCCAGTCTGCGCCTGCTTACCAGCTTAGCTTACCAACTGTGATTTTGGGACCTCACCAATTAAAGGATCTTTTTGTGAGCTCTATTAAGCAGCAAAACAATCATAGTGACATTTAATTGGCCTGTGAACTGGAGGTGAGTGGGTCTCCTTAAGGGTGTTTTCCCATTGTTGGGTATCATTACTTCTTGCCCGGAAGCAGCTGTATATGTTAGCTGTGGACTAAGCCCTCTTCCAGTTAGTAGCAGTCTAATACTTTCCCATGCTCTTGTGTTAAGGATCATTCTCTTTGAAAAGAGATTCAGGAGCTTTTTCCCAATATGTAACTTAGCAGTCACATAGCTTTTATTTCATCTTCCTCAGAAGCTCTCAATATGACTGCATGGCTGTGAGATAGATCAGCCTTTACTTTACAGAGAAGGAAGTGACAGCACAGAGAGGATAAGCAACTTGCATATAGAGGAGTCAGTGGTAGAGAAAACAGAAACCACATCAGGATAAACAGGACACACATACTGAGCCTGCTTCCTGGGTAACCTCTAAACCTGTACAACTCCCTTCCTGTTCTTGTAGCCATCAGTACACCAGTGGATATTACCGTGTGTCTGCCTACTTCCTGGCCTTGATGATAGGAGATCTGCTGCCTATGAGAACTGCTCCAGCCATCATATTCTCATGCATCACTTACTGGATGATTGGTAAAGAATTGATTCTTTCGTTGAACCTGTCATCTTCCAACACATTTGATTTCTATCTTAGCCAGAGTTTAGTTCCTGCATCTATAACACAAAACTATTTGAAACTTCAACTGATTTAAGTGCTTGGCATCATGACTTCAAAGGACTCTGGGGCAGGGGCAGAGACACAAGCAAGCTAAAACAGGAACCTGCTTGACCTCATCATTTGGTAATGCTCTTTAGGCCTTCAGAGCATGCATAGTTCCTGCCACCTCCAAACTTGGTCTTTCTTCCTGCTTTCCCTGTCTTGTACAGGAGTCCGAGGGTCCTCTCTGGGATTCATAATGTGGTTGTTTACTGGACTCTTTCCTTTCTGTTTTTTGACAGGATACCAAGCTGTTGCAGGCCGGTTCTTCTTCTTCATGCTGAGCCTGATTCTGGTGTCTTACACTGCCACGGCCATGTCTCTGGCTATCAGTGCTGGGATGGATGTGGTGGCTGTGGCCAACCTGCTCATCACTATTTGTTTTGTTCTCATGCTTGTAAGTATATAAGGGGGCGTGTGATCCTTTGGTGGAGGTAAGGAAGTAACTCAGACAGGCTGAGAGGATTGGGTGGAGCCAGCCCTAAGCAGGCTGAGAATCCACAGGCCAGTAGCATCTAGGTCCCATGCCTGTGATTTTATTGTCACTATAGTCAAAAGATGTACTTCTGCCAACTTATAATCTATGGGTCAAATCATTGCTCGGGTGCAGTTCAGTAGATGTGATGCCACCAGAGCTTTGCAGTGTGCCCCCAACAGTGTTGTTTATTGTCTTTTTAAAATTTTTCCCTACAAAAACTGAAAAAAAAAAGTTTGTATTTCCAGTATTAGAAATTTAAATGATCAATTAGATAATTTAAAAGGAAAAAAAATCTTGAAATAAACTTTAGATTGATTCATTTTATTGAATTAATTTCTGTTACCCAATGGGATTAGCAGGAGCATACTCTTTCTTTAATTGAGTATTGTCTTTAGGTTCCAGAAATTATTTCAGTACTCTTCTTCAAGGACTTCTAAGAAAGAGAGCAAATGAGAAAGGAATTTTGACTATTTACAGATGAGGCATGTGAATTCTCTTTCAAAGAGATGATGATGTTAGTAATAAAACTTCTTGACTGTGAGGCCTATCAAGTTAGAGTAAAAAGTACCTCCTGTCAGGTGATGCCTGGTAGCTGTCTGCATACATATCCTGAGCCCAAGGCACATCCCTTATTCTTCGATTTGCAACTTAACTTGCTTTTGCCATAAGCTAAGTGATAGCGTATTACTTCAAATGCATGCTGTGAATGAGAAATGTGCATACGTAGTGAAGAGCAGCTGATGTACATTGAGTTGTGTACCTCACAGTGTGTAAGAAACAGCACGTGCACAGTCTGAAAGATAGCAGGGTAAGCACAAAAACACTTGTGCTGAAGCATAGCCTGAAGCATCATGTTTGGCTGTGGAATCCAACTGTACTAAGAAGTGAAAGAGCAAATCTTGTTCCAGACAGGAGAGAGTACACATTAAAGATGTAGGTCAGAAGAGGAAGCTGATCAGTAACAGCCCTTAAGGATCCCCACAGTTTCCTTCTTGTTTCCCCACTTGCTCATCTTCCAGACATCCTTCTTTAGCCTCTATCTAGCCTACTATAGGACACAATCCTCCGGAGTAAAAAGTTGTTAGCATACATGCTTCTTAGCTCATGTGAATATAGAAAACCTTTCTGACCTCTTTGCAAGCAGATGAACTTGGAGTGCTGTTGGGCGAGCTGGCTCGGACCACTTCAAGGCTTGACCCTCATGCCTGTAGGCATGGGCGTAACAGCAGCAGGAGGTCCATCAATCCCAGTGCACCTCTGCTAGGCAACTGTAGTATCTGAGCAAGAATGGTACTGTTTGCAGTAAATGGAATTTGTGACTCATTAGTCTCTTCTGTTTCAGATCTTCTCAGGCCTCCTAGTAAACCTCCCTTCTGTAATGGGCTGGCTGAACTGGCTCAAGTACTTCAGCATTCCTCGATACGGACTCACTGTGAGTAGAAAGCAGCACTGGTCTCCTGTGGTAATGTAGCTACCCTGCTGCTTCCTTGAGAGGTTTTAAGTACAAATGAAGTTTTTTTAAAAGTCGGATTTGGTTTTCTTCCCTTGCACGAACATGGTAAAAGAACAACAAACCATACAAACCCCAAAAGGTAGCAGAAGTTAATCTCTATGTGAGAGGTGGAAGTCTCAGAAACTGAATAAATCTTTTGTGCTGTTTGGACAGCAGCAGAGTGAGCTGTTCAGTGAGGCATTAATTCCTAATCTGAATAGTTGATCCCTATGATTTATAAAGTTAAATATTGTATGGCCTCTCCAGAGACTGCTATTTGGGTAGTGATTAAGTATTTAAGTGATTCAGACCAGCCCTGTGGAGAAGGACTTCGGGGTGTTGGCCAAAGAGACTTAACATGAGCCAGCTTCATTGTACGCTCGCAGCCCAGAAAGCCAACCATATGCTGGGCTGCATCAAAAGGAGCATGACCAGCAGGTTGAAGGAGGTGATCCTGCCCCTCTGCTCTGCTCTCAACCCCTCAGTAGACTGACTCAGGTGAAAGTGGATGAACTGGAACTCTTTGCTGTCAAGACTGAAACCCATGACTATATCATTAAAATGTAACTTTGAATCCAAAGACTTAGATACCAGACCATCCTGCATGTGAAATTTGGACCAGTTCTTCAGAAAGGCAGTGATTAAGAGCTTCAAAACAAAAAGAAACATAAACATACAATTCCAGGAATGGTGGTGAGGCACTGGAATGGGATGCCCAGGGAAGTTGTGAGTGCTCCATCTCTGGCAGTGTTCAAGATCAGGTTGGATGAAGCCTTGGGTGGCATGGTTTAGTGTGAGGTGTCCCTGCCCATGGCAGGGGGTTGGAACTAGATGATCTTAAGGTCCTTTCCGACCCTAACTATTCTATGATTCTATGATTGTTTAACAATATTTTGCTTACTAGGAAAAAAATACATGTGTGAACTTCTTATAGAAACTATCTCCAAGACAAACACGTTACATATGAACAGCAAATTCAGCAAGATATAGTCATATTTTCAGTTGTTTATCTTTAAGAGCCCTGGTATAGCCATCTTCTGTGTAAAACTGCTCTTGGCAGCACACAAGCTTTGGTGCTCCTGGCAAATATGACTTATGTTAAGTTGCCATTATTGAAGGGACTCAAAGCTGATGAATGGGCCTAGGATGAAATAAAACCCAATAAAGATACCATATATTTGAACTAAGGAGCAATAAACATTTCAGATATTGCTGAAATTTGTCCTATTTCAGCACCTCATGCCACTAAATTCTACTCTTCTTATATTCCCTCAAGCTGGAATTGTGTTTAAAAAACTACTACTTTCAAGAAAATCTAAAAAGGGAAGGGAAACTTTGATACACACACAAAATGCCAAGAGCAGCAAAATCTGTGCAAACAACTAATAATGAAAAAAAAAAAAATATTAAGCTTTAATAAACCTAACACGAGGAGAAAAAAAATCAGCAGAATATAAAGATGGGAGGCGTTCTCTTTCCTGGCAGCATCATACTGCTCTGTGCATTGATGAAAGAAGCACTATTGTTCCAGCTGTCTATCAGAAGAGCCATGTCTGTCAGTGTGATCCTGACTGCTGGCTGATGTGCCTCCAGTTTACTTGTGTAAACAGGACTTTGGCCACAATCACTGCCTGAAACACAGGTCAGCCCTATTGTACACAGGGTATGAAATGCTTTCATTCCTGCATGCTGGTGTTCTTAGTGAAGCTAGAAAGAAAGGTGATTGGTTATGTTGATTTAGAAAACAGGATACACAGCATGACCATTTCAGCTTTTAAAAGGTGAAACATGCTGGCTAACAAACACTATTTGTGCACATGTAATCAGAAGTGCTCTTTCTAAAATCTTCCAAATGCACCACTTCTGAGAAGGACTAAATTTAACTGTTCTAACAATACTTACACTTTCTTTCCCTTTAGGCTGAGCAGCAGCACAGCTTCTCCATCTCCTGCACATGATCAACTCAATTACCTGCCAGTAGAAGACTGTTTTTAAAATATCTGACTTTAATGCCAAGTGTTGATCTCTTCACTTGTATTTTCCACCTGAAAATGGCAAACATCTTACAAGAACTGACCTAATAAAGCACTTCTGGAAAGCCACACTGAAACAAAAACTTCCCGTTGTGTTGTGCCTAGCTTCCAGATAGAAAAACTCAAGCCAAGAGGCATTAGGTTCACGGAGTCTGTCAGCCTTAAATATGGGATTAAAATTTAGGGTCAGAAATCCATGCCCATGGACACAGATGTTAATGTTTCACAGACTGCAGTGGGACCCGCTTCTGTTAGAACACGATTTGCCTTGTGTTCCAGGGACGCACTGTTCTCTGAGAGGCAAGTGCCAGCTAACAGCAGAGTTTTGAATAAGCCTGGTTCAGGTATTTTCCCTTCAAAATTACACGGCACCTGCCTTTATCGGCGCAGCTGCATTGGCTTGAACTTCACAGGCAGCGCAGAGCCCTGCTCCGGAGCCGATCTCTGGGAGTTCCAGCAATTTCGCTAGGCAGCCACTAGATGCCACTTCATCCAGAACTTTCCCTCGTCCGAGTTTCATTCGTGTCAGCAGGAAACTTCTGAATTCCGTTCTCATTTAAAACCGTTTCAAGTAAGAACTGGTGATGCCGATTAATGTTTTACCAAATTTAATGGATTATTCCATGTTCCAGAATCTGAGCTCCTAAAACACCATAGCAAAGGTTAAATGATCCCCTTTATTCAGAAACTGTAAATATTATCTAAATTTGCCAATCACATTTGCAATTTGTGATCAGCATTTAGCTAGTTTGCAGTTATTGTTTTGTAATTCTGTTGCAACTTCAGATTACAGAACTGGCAAATACTTGGCCCAGGGGGCGCAAGGGCCTCAAGGCTGACGAGTGTGGTGACCTCGGAAGTAAACCAGAAGCCTCAGCTACCATTCTCATTCTTCTTTTGTTCAGTTCACATGATGAGTCAGAAATGAGGCACCAGAGAATGAAAAGCAGAGAAATGAACAACACCCTGGCAAAAAAGCAGTGCCACTTGCAGAGCAGATGGTGTCATTTTGGCCTGCCATAAGTCACAGAGATGCTGTCAAGTGCAGGATTTATGGTTTAAAAGCTCCATATATTTTATCCTCAAAGTGATAACTCTCAGCTCTCTGATGCTTTTGACTTTGAACTTTGACTAAAACTTCATCCTTGCAGAAGGTGACCCAGTTTGAAAAGTGTCTCCTCTACAGCCAGACAGAAATCTTTGCACAATTTTGGTACCAATATCAAAGAAAGCTACAAGCAAACTAGAAATAACAATCAGGAGAAAGGTGAGTCCATCTGACAAGGGGATCTCTAACAATTTCTTTGCTTACCCTACAGTACAAAGAGTATGCTTGTTTTCTTTAAATACACCAGGGTGAAAGGTAAAAACCCGAGCAGAGAAGCAGATATAAAAACTGTCCCCCAGTTTAGAGCAGGGGTCAGCTGAGAAATCAGAAGGCTTCTATCTGGCAAGCCAGTTAAGTTCCTCCCAGGAGAGTGCAAGATGCAAGAAACCTTACTCATTATTAAGCAGACTTTGATAGTTATAAATAGGAGAGGGATAACAGAACAGAAATGCCTGCCAGTGGTCTAGGGGCATCATCTAGTCTGTACTTTTCCCTGATGACAACTTAGCCACCACTATGAAGCAGATATTTATTACTAAGACATGGGGCTGGCAGACAACTGAAACATAAATTATTTGGAGAAATTCTAAGGGCTGTAGAATATCCAAAAGATACGCAGAATGAAGAGATCTTATGTTGCTTTTATGGCTTATTCCAAAATGCTGTGCACTTCAAAGAAATGACTATGCTAGCTCTCATAGGATGTCAGTTCCACCCTAACAGTTGAAAACTCCTTTCTAGACTTGTTTGTCTGCCTCAGTTCAGCTGATTATTCTAGTTTCTAGTAATTAAGATTGCATTTCATGATTTTTAGCCTTATTAATGTTTACAGTTTTGTCTGCTACAAAACATATATTTGTCATTATTTTAATTAAATTATTCACAAAAGCATTGGTTCCACTTCAGATGTACACATAACAAGAACAGGACCAAGCAGAAGTATCATTCATCATAAATGTTTATGTATTTCTTCTGTTAATTTGAGATATATTGGAGATTCACATTAGATGCAAATCTTTCTAATTTATTTTCCTGCTTCTTAAAAAAAAAAATACTCTCTTCCTCAAACTAAACCAAGGATATAATTCTTTATTCATCTTTACACCTCATTTCAGACAATTTTTTCCAGCACTGCCATGGTTCTGAAAGCCTCCCTGCCCAGATGCCTTAGTGTGCTGCAAAACACACTGAGAATAATGAGGTGGCTGCTTTTCTCCCCAGTGCTGCCACATGTACGTTGTCAGCACTGCAGTACAAAACAAGATTATGTCTGATATTCTATCCTGTTACAACGCCATCCAGAGCACACCTCAACATATGCACATTTTAATTCTTCTATATTATTCCTTGAAGCCAAAAGATTGACTGTTCTGATCAGACAGTTGTAAAGCAACAGGCCAAATTCAGCTGTCCCACTGAGGCCAGTAGGGCTTATCCAATTTACACTGCTGTAACTGAGCCATTTCAAACTCACACTAGGGAAATAAAACCAAATTTGGCCCATAGCCCAAAAGGCAAAATGTTCTGTAACATTTTCTGTCCTGTAAATTCATTCTCTCACTGGTGCAGAATAAGTTGCCCTGCTTGGGTGTACTAACCTTCTCCCACAATAGAGTCTGCTTTGGGGGACAGAAAAAGGGACCGTAGCAAAGCTGCAGTTAAAAAGTGAGTTTGTGCCTTGGCTTGTTCATTTATTGTAGAACTGGGACAGAGCATCAGAAAAGTTTCCCACCTGAACAGTCAGAATGTGATGCAGCGATTTACTGTTCTTTGAAAAATTGGGGATGGACTGCCACAGAAATAAACTGAAGTATGATCCAAATTTAAAATAACATGGAAAGCTACATCTTGAAGGGCTGAATTTGAAAGTGTTCCCTTTCCTTTCTGAGCACAAACTAAAATGCCTTCTGTTATAAATAAAAGTATATTTATAAAAGGAACTTTTTCTGTTCCTTCTTCCTCCTGACATTCTCCTTTCCAGTTTAGGTCCAAATAGTTGCAATAAAACCTCCAGACGCAACCCAAAGGACCAGCCTAACTGAAGAGTGGAGATCAGATTGCTTTGTTGTGAATTTAGTCAAAATATTTGCTTGTCAGAGTTCTTACAGCACAAAACACAGTGTCCAGATACAATAAAGTTGGGATTTAGCACAACATTAATATGCAGTGTATCTATGGGAACCTAACTTGCCAGTATAATTGAGGTGCCATCTAAAATTCTACATGGTAGTTGAGTTCTTCCATTAAAATTGATCATTTTCATCGATGGTGGCTTGTTGGAGGGAGGAGAGGAGCAAGAATCATAGCCCTCTCTAAGGATTAAGGGTACTTACGCATTTACATGCATTGCCTAAGAAATGACAACATAAAGCAAAATCAATCCAGACATCTACAAATTTTAGGTAACACCAAAATGTAAGGCAGACCCTTCATCTTCCTGATACCAGGTTATTTCTACAAGTGATGAATGAAATGTACCTTCTACAATGATAACTTATTCATAGCATAATTTAGCTGCAAAATCTCATGCATTTGTCCATTCACTTTTCACTTAGCAGGGCAGCTATCCTGTTACCTGCTCTCTCCATACATTCCTGTGTCCAGTAACCTTTGCTATTCCACTTTTGTACTTGTTGATAGTCACTATGATCACCGATGCTAGAAGCACCTGTGGCAACCTGCATGAAATTTAGCGTAGAAGGAACATCTGAGAGTCCTAGTAGGAAAGCGATCTGCGGCCAACAATGGGGAGCACTGGTTCAAACACAGGAAATTTGTAGAAAAATTAGGGAGAACAAACAGGAGAAGAGCTGTCAAATCTCTGTTTCTCAGCCATGTATTTCAGATACCATCTGATACAACTGAAAAGTATGGATAATTGCTATTTGCAAATCATATTTTCTACAGGTTGGAATTCGTTTTGGAGGGAGTTGCCAAAACTCAACCTTCTTTCCACAAATCAGTCATCATCAGATCATCTTCAAATATTTGTCTCTTCATTCTTACGACTGTTAAAATGTTTCCTCAGTGATTAACTAGGCCCTACATAGTGACAATCAGGGTTTGCTGGGTAGTATTTTATTCTATAATAGACACATTGTTGAGAAATCATGATGCACAACTGAAAAGGAATTTTTTTCACATTTGCTTACTAATCCTTGTCTCTAAACTGGAGAAGCACTGGTGGATGGACCACTTGATGGATAAAGAATTGGCTGGATGGTTGCACTCAAAGAGCTGTGGTCAATGGCTCGGTGTCCATATGGAGACCAGTGACAAGTGGTGTCCCTCACGGGCCAGTGTTCGGACCAACACCGTTCAACATCTTTGTCAGTGAAATGGACAGTGGGATTGAGCACCCTCAGCAAGTGTGCTGACAACACCAAGCTGTGTGGTGTGGTCGACACACTGGAGGGTAGGGATGGCATCCAGGGCAGAGGGGTTGTTTCCACAAAATCACCGTGTCTTTTCCCTCTTGTAAAGCCGACATCTGCCTGTGAGTGGAGGCATTAGCCATTTTGTTCTAAGAGTTGCTACAGCCTGTGGTTTCTCAAAGAAAAGCTACTTCTGTTCTTTCTGCTTTCTTTGTTGTCTCCCTTAGAAGAAAACTACATAGCTGCTATTTGTGTTTGCTTAAACAGAGGAGTGACTGAACTGGAGGAAAGGAGCATTCAGTAACAAGCATAAAGGGATTCAAGGGGACAGCCAAAGTCACATGGCCTGACAGGCCTCATGACATTCAGTCTTACAATGCTTGTTTCTTTTATCCCTTGTTTCTCTTGAGATTTTTCTTCAAATCACACACAAATGAACTTGCTCCTAGGAGGGGCTGGTGTGAAACGGTTGCTAAGACTTCCTGTTGTCTAGATCTGTTGTCTCCTGTTCTGTTTTGGTGGTGGGACAGCAGCCTTCAACTAGATCTGTGATGTGAGCAGCTTTTGCAGTCCTCACTCTGGTACAGCCTGCTGGTGAAATTATTTTTTCAGAAAGCTTATGGCAAGTTGATGACATATGAGTGCACTGAAAGGTCAAAATTTGGCTCCCAAAGTCTATAGTAATAACAGTTAATTCTTACATAGTGCACTGCAGCTATGTAAGTACTTTACAAGGGAATGTCAGTATTACTATTCCCATGTGACAGACAGCAAAACAGATGGAGCATGACTATGACCAAGCCAGGAAGAGAACCCGTAGCTCTGGCTGAGTGCCCTCTCCATGCTGCATTTGAGTATTAGTTAAGGCAGCAGTTAAACACTGCCCAGCAAATCACTGGTGTAGAAACATTTATAGGCCACAATTCAGCGTAAGCCAGCACACTGCCACTGGCTTTATTAGATTTACATTTGCCTATACCAGACAATGTGAGCCCTTGATCCTTGGCAAGTGTGGACCTTACTTTGACAGCAGTCGGGTGCAATACAGTAAAGAGCATGAGGCAGGAAGAAGAGATGACTTCAAGAGCCAGGCAATTCTATCTTTTTAAGAGAGGCAAATAGCTTTCAGCAGTACACACAGCCACAATGGGCTGGCTCCAACTGGCTCCAGTCAGATCTTGCTCAGACATTGCTGGGAGAGAGGGGATACACAAAATCACCCTGTAGTGAAAGAAGGGCAACACTACAATAAACAGTTGCCTCTTGCCAGTCTCATGGTATGCTTCTAGACAGTTTAGAGCTCCGACAGGACATGAGTATTAAGAGACCAAAACTCTTCTATACATCAGTAAAACATAATTCAGCACATTCTATATTTAGGAGAATTTTATCTTCACTAGTTAATGACTCACATTTGAAATAAAGTGGTGCAGTCCTACTACACCCAAAGCCTTCACCTCTCTGTTTCAGAGATCTGATTGTGCTAATCATGCCATTTGCCTGGAGATAACTGATTTTCATGATATAACCACTCATCTCCTATACATAGGACTGGAACTACCAACTCATTCATACAAGCCATATGACAGCAATCAGGAAACATAAACCCAGAGGCTAAAATAGGATAACAAACTGGCATTTAGATCATAATAAGGCTTGCTTTCAGAGCACAGGGGCCGACAATCAGACTCAGAACAATTGTTCTGATCACGTAACAACAGATTCTAATCTTCAGTGTGTGATTTCAGACCAGAACAGTAGGACTGGTTAAAATATCATGAATTAAGCACCTGAATCAGGTCCCAAATGTGATGTGACTGGCTTCACACTACCCCAAACCCCTTGATGTAATGCTTATAGCATTTTTTTTTTTTTTTTTGTTTCGGAACTACGACCACACGAGGGCAGTGTAGGGGGGAGTAAAATCAAGGGATACGAATTAAACTATAAACCCAAGTTTCCTGCATCTTCATGAAATGTGGAGAGGTAGAGCTGTGCAGCCTGCATTTATCCCACAAACTAGAGGAGAAAGGTTAACACTTCTGTTCAACCTCCTCTTTTATTTTTCTTTTCTGCTTTTTTCCCTCCTCACATTTTATTTCCTTCTCACCTGCTGTTAATATTCTCTTTGTTATAGAGGTGGCTTTAAAGCTCCTCAGAGATTGAGACTACGGTGCACTTTGCTCTGCAAACATACAGTGATTCAGCTCCTAACAGGAGAGAAACAGTAAGAGATATGTAAAGTGATATGACAGGCCTGCAATGTGGAGAGGTGAACACTTTGTGCTGAAAGGAAGTCTCCAAAACTGTGGTTAAATGCCCACAGATTCTCTCATCTAAGCCAAAAGGCAAGTTCCCCTAACAAAAAAAAACAAAAGCAATGTCCTTCTCTTAGCCAAGTATAATTTTCATATTATTTCCCTAGGCTAGGAAGTGTACTCTTCAGAAACTCCCAGCTAAGCCCCTTTTCCCCTCAAACCCTCTGTAGGGTTCATTTCTCTAACTCACTGGGACAGCTTTTCGAGTGCATTTTCCAAGATGAAAGAATTATTAAAATCCTTTATCTCAGTTCCACTGTGAACATGCTTTTAATACATGCAGTATGTACTTGTGTAAACTTGAGAGTATTAATTTGTCTGCATTGTACTTGACTGCTTATTTAGCTCTGCTATAATCTTAAACAGGTAAGCCTCCTAGGGCATAGTTGCACCATTCTGCAATTTCTTCAATTGGTTTCATAAGCAACTGATTATTTTAAAACTTGTATTGCGATCCCATGTAGTTAGATGCAGTAATAAACAGAAGAGGTCTCTCTCAGATCCTTAAGGAAATGCACCATTTTCTAATAATCACACTAAGTATCCTGTTCAAAGATGGATTTTTATCCTTCACATACTTCTTCTCCTACTCTGCAATTCTCACTAAAAAATAGAATCATCTTCTTTTGTTTCAATATACATTACATCCCCTGTATCATCCAGCCACAGCCGTGACACTGTATCCTTGAAGAAAGCAAGAAAATTGAGGCAGAACATTTCTGCCTGCAACCCAGGTTGATTGGCTTCCACAGAATCATGCTTTTCGGGGTATTCTGTCATGAAATCCTGAAAAACAGTCTTAAAATATTCTCAGTCACAAATGATGGTAAGATAACAAGCCCACTAACTGCTTCTGTATATCATATAAACCTTTCCTTGAACAGTGGTTTTGTATTTGTCCTTGTATCTGACCAGTTAGGACCTCCCATGTAAGGGCTTCATTTTTATTTCCATTTCTTTTAAAGTTCATATATTACTACATGGAACTGCTTTCCTGTATGAGACCCACCATGTTGAAGTCTACTGAATAGATTCTTACCTGCACACCAGCTTATGCATCCTTGGTCATAACAAGAAATCTCATCTCCCTAATTTACAATTCCTTATTCTTTCATTTGGCCATAAAGCCAGCATCAAAACAACTGTTCATTATAAGCAAAATACTGGTCTCTTTAAGGCAGTGACAGATCAGCCTTTGAGTTAAAAATGGCCAGGATCTGGGCCTAAATCTTTTCTGTCTTCTGTCTCTGATAGTTTGCTATAATTTGAGAGAAGCAGTTCTACTGAGTTTGGGTAGACAAATGTTATGGTTGTCCCACAGAAAGAATAGTATTTAGCTCATAATAGAGGCTTGTTATTCTACAGTTAAAAAAAAAGCCAGTTTTGAGATCCTGTCCTAGATGCCTAAATGCATATGTGACTTATTTATATAGCGTATCTTGTGTATTTTGGCAAAAGAACATGGTACACAATGATCTCATTTAGCAATATTTTTAAGAACATGTAATTTTGAAAACCCAGCCATTCAAATATGTGACACAGTTGCGCCTTCTGTTGAAGAGTATATAAAATTGAGACATGTTTACTTGTGATATCTATCCACTGTTTCTAAGGAGGAAATCTTCATTAATACCTTTTTTCCATTTTCATTTTATAAAATAGCTTATGCCAAACTGGAACCCATCATCAAGTAAGGCGAAGTTGGGTAAGCACATGGTTTTTGTATACGATAAGTTCATTGTGGTCCAAATTCTACTCAGACTGAGGTTGTTTTACTAACCTGCTTTTTCATAGAGAGGTTAGAATGAAGGCTTAAAATCAGCATAAGATCCCTTGTTGCTTATGAATGAGAACATTAGTGAAAAGGCTAATTGGTTCATATGAGAGGTTTAGGAATCTACTGTTATTATTAATAACCAGGGCTGGTCCTTCAAGTCAGAAAGAATTGGCTCATCCTGGGAACCAAATATTGCAGTGTTGAGTCTCCATTACCTACTGCATCAGAATGAGAATTGGAGTGTTATTGAAATGAAGGAAAAGGCTGTGGACTGTTTCTGTTTGGATAAAAAAACGCTGATTTTCCTAAGTGATTTAGATGTCTATATTCTACTGAAAGCCAAATGAGAATCTGTAATTCTGCTGAAATTGTTAATGATGTACTTACTTTATTTTCCTGTTTTTTACACCAGTAGATTTCTGTGTTTTCTTTTAAAGTTCAGTATATGCTATACAAAGCAAAAACATACAAAATGAGAGAGAGCTAAATGCTGTTCAGGTACCATCCTAAAGCTGTTTGCAATTTTAAACATTCAACATCATGTTCTAACATCAGTGAATGGATACATTGCAAGACTGACTAAAACAGATGTTGAAAAAGGAAAACTAGTAACCATTTAACAGTGCAAAAGGGCTCTAACATGATTCAGAGCCAGTGGGAAATGTGGTATGATTGGTTATTTGTTGTGTCTGCCAATTAAATAAAGCTCATCAAATTATTCATAGCAAATAAAGTCTGTTGCAAAATGAACCCATGTTACTCACAGCAGGCTCTTCAAAGTTGCTTCAAATTCTCTAAATGCATTTTTTTTTTTTTTGCTCTGGTATGGATTAGGAGAACATCCACAATGGTCAGCAGTCCCCTTGACTGGTAACGTGCACAATATGATTTTTTTGTTCTTTCCCTTGATGACAACCTTTGACATTTTGGAGGGAACTGACACTTACCTATTTGTAAAGAACACTGTACTTCCAGTACAGTTTCACAAGAGAGAAAATAAAACAGAAAGAGCACCAATACATCCTAACAGCACTAAGAATAAATCCCAGCACTGCATAGAAGCATGATAATAATTTCAGGTAACAAGTAGTGAACTGAACACTTCTGGTAGAAAAGCTTCAGCATCTGGAAAAAGAACTGTAGGGATGTAGAGTTT
>JBCJKH010047936.1:0-10578 GCA_039877255.1 Loriculus beryllinus | reverse complement strand
AGCTGCTCCAGTGGAAGGGGTCCCTGCCCGTGGCAGGGGTTGGAGCTGGAGGAGCTTTAAGGTCCCCTCCAACCCAATCCATTCTATGATTCCATGAAATACATGAACCTCCAACTTTAATGGGATTTAGCTGTCTTTACAGATCAGCATATTGGTGGACACTTTCCTGAAGATGATTGCTTACAAAAACAGTGCTGAGTCTTATAAAATGTTACTGATGAGAAGGAAGGGGAAGGAGGCATGCTAAATTGCAGGAACTGTGCTAAGTTTTGAGGGGGGTGCTGTTTTTGAGATGTGTATTTTAGCACATGAGGTACTGGAACAGTCTGCAGGCGTACCCTGTGTGGGATGCTTGTGGGATGGCTGCCATTACACCTCATGGCTGGGTAAGGTCAAGAGTCACTCCTGTGTAGAAGCCAAGCACGAGTAACATACTGATAAATGGCTGCTGCAACTCCTGTTGTCTGGACAAAATGTAGCACCTTCCAAGCATGTACTCACCAAGGGAGTCCCAGGTCCCTCTCTATAGTTGGCTCCTACCCTATCAGCCACACACATCCCTTTTGTCCTTCACCCTCCTAAACAAGCTATCTGTCCAACTTAAATCAAGTCACTGGACCCACCAGCCTTTGGAGGACAGTCAGTCTGGGCAGCTTGAGCCTCGACATGGTCTCCACTGGGGGGACTCTTCACTGGACTTTCACTGGAGATCATGGACATTGTTAGTCTGTCATCCTTCTCCTCCTCTGCAAAACCAAAACCAGAAGCTTGAAACAAAGAGGTCCCGCACATCCCAGCAACAAGGTCCCGCACATCCATTGCAAGGCCAGACCACCAACACACGCTTGTATCTCCTCCTCATGTGGCACTGGCTCCATTCCCAAAGCAGACAGATGACATGTACAGTGGGCCAATGGCAACCTGTCAGAGACCAGCTTGGGCATGCTGGCAGGATCACAGCTTGAGGTGATGTCACTGTCAGATTGCAGTCAGGGACTGGTGTTGACACCAGTCAGAAAGCCATCAGAAGCCTACAGGTCATTTCAGGATTAAATATGAATGAGGCTCAATTTTCTTGCCCATAGAAGAGATTTTGTTGGTTTTTTATTTTCAGAAGCACATGGTGGCAAGCGTGAGGTGAAAAAAGGAAAAGCAACTTTTAATTCTACATCCTGCTGGCCACAATAGTTGCCCATCAGCATGCAGCTTTCTGCTCCACCAGGACAAGGGAGGACTGGCTAGAAGACTCAGCTGAGACCAGTTTATGCTGAGGCTATTTTAACCTCAGCCTACACTGAGGCTCGTCCCAGGGGGAAGCAGCATTTTCCACTCACCTGAAGGCACTGGGATGAACTTGTGTTTCCTTTTCATGCAGCAACATATGACTGAGGACACAAGCACAACCAGGATAACTGCACCCCCTGCACACCCTGCAAGGATGTAGATGAACCACGGATACTGCAGCAGGTCTCCTGCAACAAGAACACGGCACTGTTAGTTATCAGGGTGGACAAGCTACTTCCTCCAAAAGGGGATAAATCCTGCAGCCAGGTCAGAGCATGTGGACATTAGTGTTGCTTTGGTTTGGATGAGGGGAGCTGATCCTGTGAACTGTGGCACATCGTGACTTGTGGCACATCGTGACTTACGTCACATCATTTAATTGTAGTATGGGATTGTTTGTTAAGAGAAGAGACTTGCTTGGTTAAGCTATGCGCATTTGTTTCTACCTGCTCTGACCAACAACATCTAAGATAATTCATAAGTTTTAAACAAATTTAACAAGAAAGGTGGTGGTTTGAAAGATACTACATTTCAACAAGGTTTATGAAAACTGACAGCTGAGAAGAGGACAGATACCTAAGGTAGCATCTCCTGCTGAAAGAAAAGCTGCAGAGTCTACCCTCAGAGCCTGTGCTAGGGCCCAGAGAACCCACTTACAACCACCATGTAACGACTACACCAACCTCAAAGCAAGTCTGATAAAAGATTACTTTCTCAGTTACCACAGACTTCAGCCACACGAGTCAGAGCTGTAATAAACCAGCTTCACGGCTGCCTGGGGAAGGGTTTCTCTTTATTCCCCTTCCCAACCGAGATCATTCAAAACACCTAGCAGGAGGCGCAGGCTACAGATGGCTGAGCAGAAGGCCACACACAAGTCAGTGGTAATTACTGCCCAGCTCAGAGTCCCTTGCTCAGGGTTGCTTTGATGGGTCAGCCTTGCACACACGCTGCTGCTGCGACTTGCAGAAGAGAGATTCATCCAGACTGGCTCTCTCTCTAAGACAATTTATTCCAACCGGGGGCAGCCAGAAGGAAAACTCTCCTTCCCACATGAAAAGAAAAATAAAAACAACCCCATAGCTCAACTATCACCATAATGCAGATTCCTTAAAACTTCTTAGATGACCTTACACAATCCTTTTTTGAATCATTTGGCTTCTTTTTGGCTGCATGCACACCTGCGTAGCACCACACTGCAGAAACCAACAGGCTCACATAGAGCCTGTTTTCAGGACCCCATATGCACAAATTGCTGCATATCCCCAGAGGCTGGGAAGTGTTTCAAATGTTCCAGGACATACTACACACTGTTACAGTCCACACACTTCCCAGAACCGTAAAAACAAGGGTACACAGCTCCTCCTGTATGTGAAAGCGCACATACTCAGTATTTTTGGAATGCTTGTTCCAGTCTCTTTAGGAACAGTTACCAAGTTCAAAAAAATCTATACTTAAAATTAAACTTTCAGCGATGAAAAATAATTTCTCTAACAATTTCATTTCCTTTTTGATAAAAGCTTAGAGACTATTGTCAGAAGTATAAATATATGTTGGATTATTTTCCCTATTTTTTCTTTAAAAAATTACCATTTGTTAAAAAGGTCTTTTTGAGATAAAATATCATGTTAAAAATCTATAGTAAACAAGTAATTAAAAAAAATAATGAACTAATAAAAGCCTTTTATGTATGTTGACTTGTTAAATTCTGAAACCTCTGGTTTAGATCCTTGTGGTCAGAGTCTGATCAGTTTACAGTATTTCTGCCAAATTGTTTTAAGCTAACTGCTATTCAAAATCAATTTCAGCAGCCAAGAGGTTGCCTAAAGAACTGGTTTTACTTTGAATGGAGCAAATAATGACCAACAAAAATAATCTGTTAATCTTTAACTGAACTTGCTTCTCTCTTCAAGTCACTTTACTAGTTTGAATTGCTTTAGTTTACTTTTTACAAATGTAGTTGCGTCTAGTGACTAAAAACTAGAATCCCTGCTGTGTTCTTGCTCTCAGACCCTTCCAAATCTGTGTTCATGCATGTGTCCATCCCAACAGACCTATCATTAATTTCCTCTGTGGGCTTTTCAAAAGAAAATGGGGAACTGATATCACACTCGGGGGACTGGGCAGCCACCCAGAATAAACAATGGTAACTGCCAGCACTAGCATGTTTTATCACAAGACTTGACTGAACAGCTTGTGGATGTTCACATCCTCATTCCCCAGTGCCACAACCCACTTGGGTCTGACTACACTACCTCTGACCAATGTAACCAGACAAAATCACAATCACAAGGGCCAAACCTGCACAGACTGGCCAGTGGTGCCAATGTGATCAGGCTTGAAGAGCCCCCGGCATTTCCACTGTGTGCCAGTACACATGAGACAGGGTTTATGTCAGTAATTTTGCTTTCACACCAACTGTATGACAACCAAAGAAAAAGAAAATGACAGTAGCTGCTATGGACCTGGAATGCCTCAGTTTCTAAAATGCTAAGTGCTATTGCACAGTACAAGTTCTTTAGTAGCAAAGATAAAGAAATTAATTACACCTAAATTTGTCAAAACCTTATAGATAAAGAATTATGCTATTTTGATGTAGTTTTGTTGATCATCTTCACTGCCAGAGAGGAGAAAAACCATCAATGCTGGTGTGCACATCCAAGGTTATCTAATAATTTTGGCTGGTTGGTTGGTTGGTTGAATGTGAGCAAGTTCATTCAAGAACATCATGCAGTTCTGGCACTTTTGATCAGTCCTAGGATCTTGAATTTCTGTCCCATTAAATCATAGCCTCATTCCAGCAGAGTACTCAGCATATATGGATAGCTTGTCAATGGATGAAGTCATAGCATTATCACAGAACTACATATCCGAGCAGAGACACGGAGAGAAAATCCACTACATTTCATAACGAACTGAACTTTGTGTCTCTATCACACCTCTGATGGTATAGGGCTGATGGAGAGACATTTGTATAGACTGGTAAATCTTTGTGCAGCTGGCCTAAAAAAGGAAAAAAAAAAAGACAAGGCAAAAAACCTCAGCTGAATCCAGCAGCAACAGGGCTGAACTAGTGGACGTCTTTTTAGAGGGATGTTGCAGAAACTGGAAAGCTGTCTGGGTAATGGATGAAAGTCAGGTAGATAGCAGCTCATGTTTGTAAACTGGCATAAAGGATTGGTGCACAGGCAGGTGTAAGATCTCCATCACTGTGAAGCAGGAAAACAGACAGATGGCAATCCGTCCTTACTGTAGGGCTGGGTAGAAGGACCTCCTGAACAAATTCTCATTCTTCCTGTGGTTATAGGCTATGTCATTCTGAGACACAGGAGGGAGGAGGAAGTCAATGGGAAATTTCCTAAAAGGGAGGATGTGGCAAGCCTCGAAGGCAGCTGCCAAATGACAGAAGAGTTCGGTATTATGCTGACAGCAACAACTCTTTAGTTTTCTGCTGCAAGAGACCAAAGGGAGGTTTTCTGGAGACACCATTACTCACCATAGCTGCAATAGAACAAAACAGGCCTGGTCCTGGTGACACTGTTCCCATGGTAAACCTCACATACAAACTCCCCCGGCACGGTTTTGTCCAGGTGAACCTTCTTCCCGCCATCCTTAACACAAGCCTCAGGGACACTCATCACAGTGCCATTCAGCAGCCATCGAAAGCTGGTGCTCTCGTTGCTTTTCACGTTGCAAGACAACTCTCCAGTCCCATTAGGAAAGCACTGGACACCAATGGCTGGCTCTGGTCACACACAGCACAGGGCAATGGGAACAGAAAGGAAAAAAAGAGGTGAGGAACCAACTCAGCAGTAAACAGGAGCTGGACAGGAGCTTCCCGTACTACCACCATTTACTGCCAGGGAGCACAGAAGTAACCAACCAGACTCCTAAGTGCCTGCCCCCAGCCCTGAAATGCTTAGCAGTGCCCACCCAACCCTGCTGGTGACTCTTGGTACCTATTTTGGGGATGACATGAAAATCTGGTGTTTCTTCATTTTCCTTACTGAAATTGAAAACATGATATATAAAAGCCCCTGATCAGAAAGGATGGTGCAAACACCCAAAGCATATGCCATCCAGAGGCTTCCTCTGTAGTCAACAGGCAACTAGCTTCAGAGAAGACTCAGCCCTCTCCTCCCCAAGAGGTTTGTACTTTTGTTGTCACTGTGCCTCTTCTTCTATTCTAGAGAGTAATTGGTATAAATCATGTCCAGCACAGGTACCAGACACCTGCAGATAGGATGACCCAGACTGGGCCAGTTTGAATGAAGTTATGATTCATCGATCTTACTACATTTTCCTGAATTTCTCCCTTTCTGCCAGCCTATTTCCTAAATTTGCCCCTTTGCAAATACAGACTAGACAGAGAAATAGTATGGTTTTAAGACAGTAAGAGTAACTCTGAGGATGTTGATGTAAACATCCATGTAAATAAGCTCAGAAAGCACTTTGTTCAACTAGGACATTACCTTCAGCTAAAATTCACTGCCCTTAGGACTACTTTTGCTGTGAAATTGCTTCCTTGACTTAGGTGTGGCAACAGAAAAGAAGAAGGAGACAGAAATTCCCAAAGCAAATTCATTGAAATGGAGGTTAAATCCAGGACACTTCTGCAGTCTTTGCCTACTTCCAGTCCCCTGATCTTCATGCCAAGGAGTCACATTTTTGACCTACTCTCCATGGCAGTTCCGCCTGTTTGCGCCCAAAAGGTTTAAAGGTTCATTTGTCTTCACTAAGACCAGTTTGCTCAGACATTTTCATTACAATTTCATACGCTTCAATCTCCCTTAGAAGCTTTTTTAAGTGAAAGCCCTGCAAATGGAATGGTGGAGATGAGGACCAGAACAGTGTTCGCTGGCTTTCTGGAGCACTGTTCAGCAGGAGGCAAACCCATTTAAGCCCTCTCCATATTAACATAAGCAATGAGCTGGATCTGGTACAGAAGTGATTTTGCATCTGTCTTCTCACCCCACAGATGGATGAGCAGGCACACAAAGGGGCAGCAATTCTGAGGCCATAGGGAGGACAGCAGAGGACTGGCATGGCAAGAAACCTATAGCTGGTCTCTGAACAGACCCAGAAGATCCTGACCTCCAAGCTGCTCAGGGGCACCTAAAAATCAGAAAGTCACACCCAGATTTGTTTAGCACCTACCCTCAGCTGCATGAAGCAGGAGAATAACGCAGCACACCTCAACCCAGACCCACACAAGACCAGTTCAGTTTCCAGAGCCAAGCAAGGTAGAGTTAACTCCTTAAGGAAGCTTGTGCACAGGCAACAAAAATGTTGTCAGTGAGAGATTTTGTGAGAGGCATCAGGAAGAGTACTCTAGAAATGGACTGAAGTCCATTTCCAGCTACAGGTCTACATACTGGAGGCTCAACTTCACAAACAATTTGTGCTGTTATCTCTTACAGCAGGAAAACCAGCACATCACTCAACTGACTGGCTACTTCAAAGCTCAACAGACAGGAGAGACTGACAACACAGATGCAACAAGCATCCTTTAGTTTACACTCACCACTACTGCTCCCTGAGGTGTCAGAAGCTTACAAAGTTGTTCCAGAGGCACCTACAGCTCCTGCAAGCTGAAGCGGTCTCTTAGGAAGGATTTCAAGGCACCAGCTTCCAGCCAGGCTCACAAGTTCAAAAGCTATTTTTTGATAAGTAGGCTACTTACCAAATACTTGCAGTGTAAAAACTCTGGTGGTGTTGTGGAAAACAAACTCATATTTTCCTTCGTCCTCTTTCTCCACAGTCTTCAGCACTAGAGAGCCATTCTGGAAATTTAGGCATCTGGGGGCAGAAGTGCCGCACTTAGCCAACAAAGTATCACTCAAGACACTGGTTAAGCATCTCATGTCTCTCTTGCTCATACTGGAGAGGTTCTGCAGGCTCTGAATTCCCACTGAGAAGGCTGCTGAGCTGCCGCTGAGCGCACTGGTCCGGGTGACAGAGCCTAAAGGAGAGATGCAGAGTGTGGGCAGCAAGCTTGCGGTGTCCATCCACCCCCTGTCAGCTGCCTCCCAGAGAGGCAAATTGCACAGGTGAGACCTCAAGAAGCACAGACCCACCCCTAGTGACAGGTTGTAATTGGAAGTTAGAGGAGTGGGAAGCCTTGCATAAAGGCCAACTTGCCCCCACCCTGTGACACAGGAGTGGTGTATACATCACGCACACATGACAAAAGGCTGAGCACCTCATCTTTTCTCCCCTCCAATTTGACACGAACATCTCCCACCCAACCCTCAGAGCTGCAAGACTGTGCAGACACACTCTGGGCGTCAATGCCATGGATCTTTTACAGAGGATAGCAAAACCAACTGCTGCCTGCACAGCTGCTTTTACACAAAGAGTAAGGTGGCAGCTTTAACAAGTCTTGCAGTAATCCTGCATGCTATGAAGTCGCTGTATACAAATCAGAGGTGGGTAAATGGCAGGGCAGCAGCAGCTCAGGGACTAACCCAAGGTCACATCAAGCATTAGGAGCAGGACCACATCCTCCCTAGCCCCTCCAGCCAGCGTTCTGCCTACAAGGACCTTACGTTCTCCTCTGAAATGCTTTGACAGATGCAGTACACTGAGAAAATATTCTATTGTCAATTATCATTCATTTACTAAAAAAAGCAATCTATCTTACTTTAGTCTGACTACCCCTTTCATGCATTAGCACTTACGCTATTTGACGTCTCCCCAAACCTGGTAGAGTCATTAAAAGATCTTGGAGCAAAATTAAGGTGTCTGCCAATTTAGGCAATCTGTGCCAACTTCATAAAGAAAAATCCCACTTACCATGAGTAACAGTTATTATCACCAGCAAGCACTGCAGAGTAAAAGGAGAGCTGAAATCCATTTTAAAGAGCTCCTTGCACCATATGCTGAGAAGATGATCTGGCTACAGAGCTCAGTGAATATAGCACTCAGGAAATGATGTCAGAAGTAAGAGAAGATAAAAAAAAAAGAAACTCCACAGATTGAATAATGTTTCAAAATAGACCTGCAAGGTTTTGGGTGACTGAACTCAGGCTGAACAAATGTAAGCCACAATGTGCTCTGCAAAGTCCTGCACCTTGATATCAGCTATAAGTGTGAGAACAGGACTGAGAGGTAAGGAGAGGCAAAAATATCTCCTGGTCAGCTCACCCCGTTTAGGAAGATGCCAACACCAAGAGCAGGTAAAGGTAAAACACTCTTTTTCTTTAATCCTTTTCTAGTTTTTTAAATACTGCATCCCCACCCAGGGAGAAAAATCAGTCCAGTCGGATAAAATATTGCACATACACACCAGCTGAGATACCAGCAACAGTCACAGAGAGTCTTACCAGCAGCACACGTGGGAGAAGGCTTTCCCTCTGTATGCAAAGGTACATCGCCAGCTTGAACTTCGCTGGGTTCTTCTAGTGCCTGAATAGTACCTGCCATGTAGGAAAGGGCTGCATACATCCACCCCAGGCACAGAATAAAGGTTATAGGAAATTGCATTGCAAAACTGGACAGAACGCACCCAGAAGCCACCCTGTCTCTGTTTGGAGTGCAGGTCCTAAAGACAAGACCAAAAAGCCTATCTTTTAAGAAGTACAGTGAACCAGCTATCTACAAGACCATACAGGCCCAGACACTTTGTTCAGATTCTTTGAGATGGCTTAAAGCACACTGGCATTTTGCACTGAGTACCAAAGTGGATTACACAAGCAACACACCAGAAACCATCTCACTCACTGGAGGAAGTAAACTGCCATAACACTAGAGCCAACGTCTGGATTTTTTTAGATGCACTTAGCAGATGTACTAGGGAATACCTGTTCAGAAAGCAGCTGGCAATCTTACACTTTTATGTCTGTGTCCAGAAAAAAAGCACAAACACAGCCTGTTAAGGAAGCTCCATACTGTGGAATTACAGGTATAAACATTTCTGAGAAATGGTTAAACCCCTTGTGTTGTGGTCCACATTATTTTTCAAAGAATTTGGCTCTGCTTGATAATTCCACATTTCAGCCACTGGTTTGGTCCCTCTGACTTCTCAGTAATGACAATTACATCTCATCTCCTACACCCAGTGTCCAAAATTTACAGGTTTGTTCAAGGCTATCACAGCATCATCCTTTCTTTATCATACATGCATAGGACAGGTCTAAATTGATCTAAGATGTGCCAGAAATAGCCTTCTCTGAGAAAAGCAGTGAAGCAAGTCTTCAGACGCAACAGTGTAGAGGAAGAGGTAGAAAGAAAAGTATTTACAGTAAGTAAGAAACACTTTCATTTCCTTCTGTGCTGCTGAAATGACATGAAGAAGATTTCTCTCAAATATCGCTGCAAGACTGGGGCTAACTACCTGCCTTGGATGTGCACATTCAACTTCATTTCACCTTCATGCGTGAAGAGCAAGCTGGTAGAGCTTAGGGTTGCAGTGCTGCAGTGGAGGCACAAGACAGAACAGACAGCATGTGCAGGGTCGCTTCAAAATAGCACCCCAAGATGTTCAGAGTCACAGAAAAACAACAAAATGCAAAAGGGGTCTGCATACAGCCACATCCAGCAAAAGTTCACTTCTCCTCCAGCCAACGACAGCAGCATCACAGAGCTCATTTAAACATTTGCAGTAAAATCTAAGGAAAATATGGCCTTCCTACTGTAGCTCTGTTGTTCCAGAAGCGACTGCATGACTCTGACATTGCGGTGTCCTGTATTTAGTCTCCCTCTCAGCAACTCCAGGACAAATGAGTACATTTATGAGTTCAATATTTCTTGACTGCAAGTGCCCCATGCATCACATGGTATGTGAAGTCCCATTAGGCTCCTTCTGACCCTCACAGCCTCACTAGCTAAGAAAAAAAAATCACAGCCAGGATGAAGATGACAGCACATGCACAGCCTGTGTTGTCATCCATCAGCAGCCTCCTCTTAAGAGGAACCCTCTCAAATTACATAGATAATGAATTTTTTTTATGAGATTAGGCACTAATTTCTAACACTGGCTAATGAATGCTCACAACACCCTTGGCTAGCTAGAAAATTCACTTCCCTTTTTTATATAAACACGTAAAGTTTTGTGTGATTGTTGCAGATAGAAAACACCTTGTGAGGCTTAACAAAAACTACAAGTAGAAGGGGGAGAGGAGAGGGGAAATAAGAAAGGCATGGTAGAGGGAAGTGATCCTGCCTCTCTGCTCTCTGAGACTCCACCTGCAATACTGCATCCAGGTCTGGAGCCTCCAACACAAGATGTTGCTGCTTGATTCAGTCCAGAGGAGGGCCATAGAGCTAGTGGATACAGGCTGAGAGAGCTGGGGT
>JBCJKH010047933.1:0-17206 GCA_039877255.1 Loriculus beryllinus | reverse complement strand
CATTCAGTCCTACCCCCCGCCCTCCTCCCGGGACCCCCCAATCCTTGTGCCACCTCAGCGGCCCCAGCCTAGGAGCAGCGGCCCTCAGGGGTCGGGTCGAGGGCCCGGCTGAAGGCGCTCACCTCGCGGGGCCCCACCAGCAGCACCTTGGCCTTCAGCATGGCGGCGGCGGCCCCTACGGCCCTCGCGTTGCCTTAGCAACGGGGCCGCGGGAGGCGGGAAGGCAACGGGGGCGGGGAGGGCGGACGGCGCGTTGCGATTGGCTTTGCCGCCATCACGTGCCCGGGGAGGCGGTGCGCGCGCGGCCGCCCTGAGGTGGCATCCGGCCCGGTGCGTTCCCGCCGCGTTTACCTCAGCTCCGATCCGTCCGCGCTGCCGCCGCTTGTCTCCTCACAGATGGGAGCGGGACACGGATGCGGCCTCTCAGATACCCCGGTGGTGGGTTTGCCCCCCCCGAGCACCTCCTGACGG
Source organism: Loriculus beryllinus (assembly GCA_039877255.1). Classification (NCBI taxonomy): domain Eukaryota; kingdom Metazoa; phylum Chordata; class Aves; order Psittaciformes; family Psittacidae; genus Loriculus; species Loriculus beryllinus. Next base: position 16,735 of record JBCJKH010047933.1, on the reverse strand, counting down.
AGTTGGCGGTGTGGCAGCAGCGTGCCGGGGCCCTGTGGGCTCTCGCAGTGAGGTGTGAAGCGCTAAACCCTGACCAGTGTGTCCTGAGGGGAACCCCTCAGGTTTTGCGTCCGCTCTGTTGCCCTCGGCCTTTCTGCCTTCTGGAAAGCACGAGTTGCATCCACAGGTACTAAACACACTTAAATACCGCGCAGTGCTCATGCACTGCTCTGCTGTCACTCGCAGCTTGAGCAGCGCTGCCCTTGCCTGAAGTGTCATTGTGATTTTAACTGCAGATTCCCCTTGAATGGAGGCTGAAGCAAGCTCTTGAAGTTTCTTATTAAGGCTTGTTAGGGGAAGGAAAAGGCTTTTTAAAATCACAGCTTCTAAGAAAAAAAAAACCCCAAACCATCTGGCAGACAGATGTACTGCTTCAGAGCTGTTTAGTGCCCAGGTACAATAGCAGTTTTAGACAAGCTTTCAAATAGAGCCTCTAAGGCGCTACCATAATGTAAATGTTTATTACTAAGACTACTAATAAATGTGAACCAGAATTGCTCTGCTCTTGCTGAGGGGGTAAAAAGTGTTTTTATCACACTGTAGATGTATTTCCTGTACCACTCCTTACGCAGGGGATAGTTTAGGATGGTTCAGCGTGGCAGTTTAAACTGCAGGGAAACCCTTTGTTTTCGTGTTGGTGGGACAAAGGCAAGGACAGTACAAGAGCTGCACCTAGATTCTGCTTTAGCAGACTGGATGCGTATTTGTCTGTGAAGATCCGCATGTGATTCAGAACAAAATCCACACAGAACAGGAGCAGCGCATAGTTAACCCTTCCTGCAGCTAAGTTTTCTATATTGCAGGCCTAACTTCCAAGGAAAAGACACAAAAGGCAACCTAGAGAGAAGAAATTAGAATATTCTCTCTTACTTGCTGGCAAATGTTATTAGCTGCCACTAGCACATGAAGTGGAGTGTGTTATAAAGGGTCCTGTTGTGGACAGCAGTACAGAAAGAGGAAGAAAAAAAAACAGTAAGAGGTAACTGAAACTGGGTAAAACTGGGTGTTTGTGCAGCTGCCCAGAAAGCAATTAAAATTAATTTTTAGATGAGGTGTCAGATGGGGGTTTGCGTGTTTATGTTAGCCACTGAAGAGTAAGGAGAGCACAGCTGAATTAAGGCTGCAATTTTTTGATTTATCCGTGTGATTTGGGGTTCGAAGTCACTTTAGAAAGTGGGAATTAAGCTTCCAAGCCACTTAGGGTGACATTTTCAAAGGCATCTAAGTCAAGTACATTTGATGTTATCAGCATCTGCCTTAGGCATATGTGTGAAATTAGGTTAGTTGCTGATGTATTGTTTGCTGAAAGTACACATGTACAAATCAGTAAGGCCATTTTGTTTCACTCATTTAAACCTCTGTTAGACTGCAGCAGAGAGAAGACTCCAGCAGTAAGTGAACTACTTCCAGACAATACTGGTAATGATCTGTAAGTCTTACATTTATTAGATGGCTGTTTTTCCACCATAATATGTTGGTAGCAAGCACAAATTATCATCTCCAGATGATTCTCCATGGATAGATCCTCCTTCTTCCTTCAAAGCCAAAAGCAATTGCAGGCTCTCAATCATACTTCAATAAAACTGTTTTTCACTCTAGAAAAGTCTGTGAGAGCTCAACCTGTGAGACACATTGGTTGCTGTACCAAGGCATGTGATGGTTGTTGCCTGAATTACAGATAAGAGACTCTGCCTCTAAGTTAGAGGCCCACAGGTTTTATTTGAAACAGCAGCACAATGTAGTGCCAGTCACCTTTCAGATAATACTTTAGCACTTGCAAATCATGTAGTCTTTTGGAGAGCAGCATTTTAAGTTTTCATTATATTTCTTTTAATGTGGCATATAAAATTTTTCCTATGAAAATGACACAAAAAGAATCTTTCATAAGCTTTTGTGGCTCAGTACTGGTACTTTATATATTGTAGCAGTGTTTCCAAACTTGGGAAACATACCCTAGAGCACTCAACTTGTGTGTGAAAATAATGCCTTGGTTAGAAGTAGCACCACATGGTAAAGGCTAACCATGAGAATGACTGCTCTGCCTGCTTGTTTTGCATGTCATTTATTGTGTGTGTGCAGAAACAGCTTTCTAGTGGGCATGGGCAGAAACCTGCCTGACATCCTCTGTTTATTTTTACTGGTTCGTTTGGGGGCAAGGCATAGAATACAAGAATTGAAAGAAAGAAATGCCTCTTTCTGTGCACTGAATCCTGTTACTAAACATTAATAAACTTGAAGCTTGTTGCTTCAGAAACTCAGGAGAGGGGTATGTCTCTGAGGTTGATCAAGTAAATGATGGAGATTTGTATATGTAGCAGTACTCTGGAGAAAGTTTTGGTGAAGCTATGAAAAAAGACCAAACAGAAATTGGACATTACAGTGCATTGACATGGGTGCAATGCTGCTCTTTAGCATGAGCTCCCTTAAAAGTGGCTATTAGGGAGGGGTAAACATTCAGTTCAGTCTTCCTCTCTCAGAAAACCCATGCTGGAATCAATAGGAAAAGCTCACACAAAACCTCGTGCTTGGTTCATGCCAGCAGATTGTCAAGGACTACAGCTCTTTGATTTATCTATAGTCTCCAAGTCCTTCCCAGAAGAGACGGGGATCTTTATTTCCATTGTATAGAAACACAAGCAGAAAAAGGTGAAATGTCTTGTCTCAGGAAGCCACCTGGCAGACAGCATATCTAAGATGAATTAAAATGCCTCTAAGTGTCATTGCTGGCTGTGGGCTGTCACAGAGGAGGCAGACAACTCAGCAGCCAATGTGTTTTCCTGACCAGCAGACATGAACTCAGTGGCACCTTAAGGGGCTAAATTCTCCCTATGTACCTCCATCAAAGTCAGAGGAAGTTCCCAAGGGATGAATTTGACTTGCAATGCAATGATGTATAAACAAAATACAAGGAGCAGCAGTCTGTGTCCACGACCCCCACGGGAGAACACAGCAAAGTGATCTGATTTTTGATCACACTACATGAATTGAAAAGTAGGATTTAATTTCTACGATTTAAATCTTAAGATACAGCTGCAGATGATGTCTCAATAGATGTTTTCCTTATTCAGAAGTGGTTGCTCTGATCACATTCTGTGGAGCAATAGTAACACCTAGTGGCTAAACGTGCCAGTCCATTGCTTCCTTTCTTCTCTTCAACAAGCATGAGTTGGAAGGGACATGGTGTGATTGACAGTTCTGACTTGTAAGGTCAACACTTACGATCTCCAGGGATTTTCCATTTTTCTTTCAACCCCCACCACGTTCTGTTTTCTATTAAAAGTGGTAGATGAAATATGAGGCTCTTCCTCCCACCTCCCAACCCCCTTCCCTTTTCTGGCTCATGGAGGAGGTTGTTCCAGTACATCTTGATCTGTAGGTGGGTGGGCTGTGAGTGGCCAAGCCTCCTGCTTCCAGCCTGGAGCACTCAGGTTTTATTTTTTTTTCTTTTGTGTCTGAAAAGGATCAAACAGATCATCTGATGGAGTTTGGTGACCTCAGTGCATTTGATAATGTGGTGTTAACTTGCCTGTGTTACGGCAGACCAATCTGATCTGTTCCAAGAAGTACCATTTCTTAACATGTGGTATGTGGGATTGTTTGCCATGATCTGCTGGGACTGTTAATTCATCAGAGAGGTACCCCCTAGAAAAAATAGCATTTGAGAGGAAAGAACCCACAGATGTTTATTGTTTTAGCAGGAGAGACCTTCAGAGGGTCTTCTTTTCCCCTCATGGGGGAAAGTTTAAATTTTTCCATGGAAAAAGACATTAAGCAAAAGTATTTCTGCTAAAGCCAAGACTATTTGCATTTGTAAATAGAGCCTCAGCTCTTTGTGGGAATTATAGCACTGAGACATTATGGTCTCACCATATTCCCGCTAATTTTAGGCTTCTGGTTTAGGTATTTGAATTACCCACTGGAAGCATCTATTTAGGAGAACCATCACTGCCTGTTAACAGAGCCTGGACTCTTAATTTATCCTGTGGATGCATGGTCTTTTACATATGACACAAACTTGTACCACCACCTACTCAAAGGAGTAGTATTGCCTCCATTCATCTCCATCTAGCTTCCTACCAATGACCTGTTTAGATGGAACTCATTAAATTGAAATCAGTTTTCTGAGCCCATTCACTGCAAAACTGCAAGAAAACCTGGTATGACAGAAAGAAGGTGATGAGGACCAGTGAGGACGTGGCTAAGTGGGACAAGGATGGGACCACTTCTTTTGGCTACTGTGCAGATGTACACTGAATTAAGGCATGTAGGTAGTTAAACCATTAGTCAGACCTCTTTAATATGATGTTCTCAATACCTGTTTGTGAGAGCAGACAAAGAGACATGAGAAATACTGTGCTGGGGTGTGCTGGGCACCCTTTATATTTGGAAAAGAGCATGGCAGCCTTGTTGGGCTGGGTGAAAAACCTTTCTTTACATTCGGTAAAATGGTTTCATAGGTGGTAGATTAGAGGGTACTGAAATGAGACAATCAAAGGATAATTGTTATTTCTGAGTCACATGAGCCCTCATGGAACCTTTTGTATTATGCTCTTTGTTTTGAATATAGGATTTCAAAGTAAATTTTGGTTCTCACTGGCAGCTGTGGTGTCTGCCGCGCCTGTTGGGCTGCAAGGAGCCTGCATTTATTAACACTCTCTCATCTATTTATTCACTGAAGGCCAGACCCTCAATGACTTCATAGGAAGCAGGCAAAAAAGCGTATACTGTCTTTAGAGGGACTGCCATGTATGCCTATAGGAGAGGAGATCCTGCTGACAGGAAGATTTTGTTTTCTCTCATTTTCATCCTCTGATTTGACTTACGTGTTACTTTGGAGTTTATGGCCAAACCCAGGAGTTCCTTAACCCTGTGGTCCTTCCAGGCACTATATTTCTGCTCACATCCTGGACTAAATCAGATATCTTTTCAGATGTCTCACATTTATTTTCATTTAAGGCTCAATTACCTCTTGGCAGGATGCCATTAGAGACAACAGATTTATACCATAAATTAGTATAGAACATAATTGGTATGTTTTGAGGTGTCTGGAACAAGATCTTAAATCCTTGCTCCTTTGCTTAGGCACCTGGATGCAGTAATGAACGTTTTAACTCTATGCCTTCAACTTAAAAATCCATAGTCTTTATAATTTTGACTGTATTCCCTTTGAAACCTGGGAAAAGTAGTACATTAGCTTCCAATGCTTGACTTGCCTCCTTAATATCTTATGGCTACAAATATGTGTTGACAGGATGAAAAAAGGAGCTGAAATAATTCTTGCTTTCCAGGCTGAGTCTGCAGGACAGGATGTCAGAGAAGGCTGTAGCCATTTTTAAAATCAACACCCTTAAACAAAACTTCTGGAGACATTACATTTTATCCATCATAACGCAGTGTTAGTTCAGTAGTAGTTCAGAGAAGCTCAACATGAAATGGATGTGTAATATGAAAGAGAACCACTTTCATCTAAATAAGTTAAATTGGACTTTAGTTGATACGCTGCATCAGCTTCTGCCCTTGGTTTTGTCTGACAATGATTCTCCATTTAAAAAATGTTCTATCTACAGTTGGTGTCTCTTGACTCCTAGAAACAAATGAAAACTGACCACAGCCCATGCTGGCACTTAGGCAAGTACTTTGTTGAACACATCTCTCTACAGCTACCTGAAAGGAGGATGTAGTGAGGAGGGGCTGGTCTCTTCTTCCAAGTAACAAGTGATAGGACAAGAAGAAATGTCCTCAAACTGTGCCAGGGGAGGTTTAGATGGAGATTAGGAGCAATTCCTTCTCCAAAGGATGCTCAGACATTGGAACAGGCTGCCCAGGGCAGTGCTAGAGTCACAGTGCCTGGAAGTGTTCACACACTGTGTAGACAAGGCTTTCAGTGCCATGGGTTGGTGGTGGCCTTTGTGGTACTGGGGAGTGGTTGGACTTGATGATCTTAAAGGTCTTTTACAAGCTAGTTGTTTCTATGATTCTGTATGTGAGATTGGCACTTTAACTGGATGTGACCTGCAACTGCAGACTTGCTGCAAGTGAAGATACTTGTGTTTCTGGAGGTAGGGCCAGTGGTAGAAGCAGCGTGCTGTTCTATCGACTTTCAACACCATGAGGAATGTCTTAGAAATGTAAAAAAGCAGAGTAGACTGAGTACTGTAAAAGAGTTCATATTTAGTATAGGTTGTTGATCATGTAGTATTAAATGGGTCGTTATTTTATCGTTCTTTAATAATGTAGAAACTCAAATCTACTTTTGGCTTGGTTGATGATGTTGTCTTGAGCTGGGTTATAAAAATACTGTGCTTCACCTAAGCACAGACTGTTACAGTTTTCATTTCATTAGCAAGCTTCAGATTGAGATGGATTAATGCAGCCATTCCTTCTTTCTTTTGCCATAGAAGTTTTGAAGTATAATCTGTCACTTGTGAGAACATAAAGAATTGGACTGGAATCATTCCAAACTCTTTACTGAAAGTGTTCAAAGATTTAATGGAGTCCTCAGTCATAAAATCTTTAATTTGAACTAGACCTTTATATTCTCCATTCTTAAATTCCCTATTTTTACATCCAGGGGATTTCCTGTTATCCAAGTATGTACGGAGGCCCTTTATTTCCCTCTGTGTGTGTGTTTTTTAATTCAAATCAAATGTAAATGTCAGTGGTTGATTGTGCTTAACCTCCTTAGGATCATATTTCTTATTTAATTGCATTACATTTTAAGGTTTAAGGCTATTTACTGTTGTTAATAGCACACCATATTTTAATGAAGCTGTTATCTTCTGCAAATATATACAGAACAATGGAGATGGATTATATAGGGGCTTTCAAAGAAACTGTATCTCAAAGCCATTTAAAATGAATAAACACAGTAGAGAGTTTCAGTTAATGCAGTTCTTTACCTAACCCAGCTTCAAAACTGAGGAAATGAATGCATTGGGTTATCAGAAGTGTTTGCTGTCCTCTTCCCAGCCAGAGACTGCACCTCAGGAGGTCACTAACCCCAACTGCAGTGTGCCAGGGCATATGGTTATTCTCAGAGATGCTCCAGAATTGTAGCACTGCCTTTTCCAAAGTCCACTCGCCTCCTCTGTAAGTTGGCCAGACTCTCTCTCTGCCTGACCTACAGCTCAGCTCTGGAAATCTATTGTCAGTTCAGGGAAGGCTCAGAACATGGAAAAGAATTATCTTGTTTTCTTGAAACAGCTGGAAAAAGGCAAGTATCACTTAAAGATCATCACAGAAAATCTGGGACAGATCTACTGTGCTCCGGTGGAAAGGCAGCAGTTTACCACCTGCTTTCAATGCAGAATGGAGCATCACCCTGCAGCTGGGGCACTGTACTGGGCTTTCCACAGCAACCTCAGAGTGAAATACTCAAGATGTGAACTGAGCCAAAAAATGTTTTCCTGTGAGCCACTTCTTTCCAGGCACACAGTGAGGCCAATAGTCTTGTCCTACCATTCCATAAAATACCAAAAATCTTCTTAGGCTGGTCAAGAGCTTTTCCTTCTTTTTTGGGGCAACAATCAGTTTAAACATTTCATAGTATCTTGCAGACTTTATTGTTTGTTTTCTGCCAAGAAAGAACAACTTACCTCTCTCTTTAGATTATGTCTGATCTTGCTGCTTTAATTTTTTCTTCTCTTCTTTCATTATTTTTACTGTTTATACCATATTATTTTTATCCCATTTCTATTCTCCTTACAATAACTATGATATATATAACAAAGCACTAAACCCTCTGTTGTAAAGGAAGGCACTGAGAGATTGCCTGGTGGCTCTGGTAATTCAGGGGTTTCAACCAGATTCTTTCTGGGTGTAGACTGACAGTCCATGTATCCTTCCTGCCTGTGACCAGTGGCATGAGGGGTTGTGAACCCCTGTAATCCCAAAGGATTATTTAGGGGTTGGGTTTGCATCTGTAGAGATACTGATCTCCCTTAAGCAGAACAGAAAATAGGGGGAAATGAAGAGCATGTCTTGTGGTGAAGGAGAGATCTGTGTTCTATGCAAGGAGGTGGATATTTGCAAAGTACCATTTAGTAGTTCCAGTTTGGGTCGTTAAAAATAGAATCAAGGAGGAAAACCTGCATGCAACCAGTTCAAGAAGGTGCTCAGACTAGACTTGTCTGACAAAACCTCCCAGAGGCCCTGGAAGAGGCATGGATTTTGGATACTAGGCCATTTGGAAACCATACCTAATGATACGGTATCCATTGGTGACAATAGAGTATATACTGTGAGCACCTAAGCTAGCATTAGTGTAGGTGTGCATAGGCAAGAAGTACTTGGATCCAGTTGCTTTGCAGTGACTTTAGCCTTTAATGCCTGCAATGATTCTTTCATACTTAGCACCTTCGCTGCCTTCTTATTGTTTCCACAGAGGAATCTTGAAGATTCAAGAGAGACTAGATAGAGAGCTAGCTAAAGGGCTAGACAGTGCCACTGAACACTGCTGAGGTTTACTTAAGTGATTGCTCCCCTTAGAATGAGCTGAGCAAAATGTTCAGAAAGGTGAACTGATAAATCTTGAGAATATTCTCTTTAAGTAATTCCCTGAGTTCTCAGCCTAACACTCGGCTGTAGAAAAAAGGCCCCAGCAACTGAGCAGGATGTTAGGTTGCATTATGGTAAAAGCAGAGTATATATCAAAAGGTGTTACTGTTATTATATGGAACATTGGTGAGTTCTTGTTCAGAGTGCTCTTTTCAGTACTCTCACTCTACCTAAAAAGGATATGATTAAGGGGATAAAGCCGAGAACATAAGAATAATACTGCACCTTTTAGCACTGAGTTATAAAGCAAGAGTTAAGAGCTTTGGTTATTATCTTGTTTAAAAAGAGATCTTGCTGTGATTTTAAATGATTTTAAAGAAATGAAGGGGATTAATCGAAACAGACAAAGTCTGTAAAAACAAGGAGACAATTTGAAAAATAGGATCTTGGGGAAAGAATGAAGACTGAAGGGAGAGGCTCATGTGAATGCTTCAAGAAGTATGTAATGTCAGTTATCACTGAGCTCCAGTGAATCTAGATGCAAGGTGCTTTAGAGCAGAATAAGGTGACTATAGAACTGTAAGGAAAATACGGGCATGACAGTTGGGCTGTGGCTGACTCTTTACCAGTTACACACAGAGATAGTGAAAGCCATGTTGGAGCAACCTCTGGGAAACACCTGCAGTAAAGAGGAAACAGAAGGTCCTGCCACCTGTGTGGTAGGGTCCAACACAGGCAGACGTGGTGCAGGAAGGCACTAGCAAGGAGTTTGCAGTGTGAAGACAGATGGCTGGAAGTTTGTGGAGCGAAGCAGAGGAGAGGAGGGAGAAAGCATATTGCTGTTATTAAGCCACCTTAACTGCAAGCACCTAAGGTGAAAATAGTGGAGGCAGTTTCAGATACCAACTGGGCAGAATCATGCTGTGGACGTGGTGGGCCCTGTACAATGGCTACAGTGCAGGAATTTACAGCTTGCAGCCCACAGACTTCTGAAGGACCAAAGCCAACTCCTAGGGGCCTGTGAAAGCCAGCTGAGAAAAGCGGACTCCTGTGGTTAGGCCTCATTGTCATGGCCCACAGGGTGAGTTCCTAGGAGACTGGGAAAAACACCAATCAATAAAAGCTGGAAAAGTAAGAATGGAACGTTTGGATTTGCTGCGTGGAAGAAAGGGGACTCCACATCTCCCCCAGTTCCTCTGTTCCTTATCTCCATAGAGCAGGTTGCACAGCCTCCAGGGTGATCAGGAGCTGGGAAGAGGGTGCTTATTTTCATAAGTCCTTTCTTACCTGTTTTGTGTGCCTTTACTTTGTATATTTTGTCAGAAAGGGGGTGGGCCCACTCTCATCTATGTGACTTGCACAGTACAGAAAGGGAACTCAGACTTCTATTCATGTTGGGCTGCTCATCAGGCAACCTGGGTCCATGAGGAATTGAAAGAAGTAGGAGGATTTCAGGGCTGGAGCTTAAAACTGAAGCATTCTTTGGTCATGGAAGCCCTTGCTTCTCTGAGATTCAAAGAGACTCTGATTCATTAGATGGATTTTCAGATCATCTGAGAATTTGGATCCCATGGAATCTGGCTATCCTATAGTCTGTGACTCCACTGAAAATTGGAGCCTGGGATCTGGTCACTCCTTCCACACTATGTTATAAAGTATTTTGTTTCCTTGTAGAAGTTCAAGACCGATTGTGGTCAGGAGAGTTTGTAAGTTCAGTGTTTATGTCCTGCACAGCATCAAGCAAGCAGGCAGCCCTCTGTGACTGATTGAACAGGAGCATAGTTCGAGGGTACAGACATGGAGACAGACCTCCCAATGTTTTCTTGAGTGACCTCAGTGATGGAAGAGGGAGCATGCCTATGAAATCTGTAGATGAGGTAAAGCTGGAACTGAATGTAAGAACACTGGAAGGCAGGATTAAAATTTCAAGTGGTCTTGACAAATATGTGATAGGATCTGAATAAAATAAGATGCAACTCATTAAGGAGCACTGCAGGGCACTGTACTTTGGCAGGAATAATTTTCACTAGCAAATGCAGGATGGGGGAAAGTCAAGCTAGCTGTTCTGCAGGAAAGGTAGGGAATCCCAAACTAAACATGGATTAACAATGACATACAGATGTCAAAAAGGCAAATCCTCAGCAGGGCAGAGAAGTATTGCACAGAAGTATAGGTTATGGATACCATACTATGAGATAGACATAGGGCAGCTGGAAGTCCAGAGGAGAATACAAAAAAGGATCAGAAAGTCTGAAGGAATTGGGATTGGTTTGGCTCTAGAAGTCAAGGAGAGGTGTTAAAACATTTTTAGAAGTACTCTGAAGAACTAAAAGTCTATTCAAAAGGAGGAAGAATAGTTTTCTACATCCACGATGGAGAAAGTAATACATGAAGAGGTTTGCATGCAACCCTAATTGCAACTAAACAGCCTGAGGTTGGATGTTAAGAAGAACTACCAGTACAGAGCACAAAGCATTGGAATATCTTTCCAAATGAGCATGGGGAGTTTCTGTCTTGAGGTCTTTCAGTACAAGGCAGAAAGATTTGTGCCAGTAGGAATCTGTGGATAATAGATCCTGCCTTCTAGGAGCACTAAGGAAGGGAAAGTAAGTAACTCTTGCAGCCCTTCCTGGCTACCTCTGAATGTGTTTCTACTCTTGACAGTTTTAAGTGGAATAGACCTGGTGCTGTTTTTGCCTTGGCTTTATGACACCTTTGTGAATCCCTGGTTTCTTGCATTGGTGAGGCTGATGGATCAGGGTGTGTTCACAAAATCCCTGCACTTGTGCAGATCCGTGCTTCAGTGTGTGTCCAGTCAGGAGAATTGCTGCCTTTTGTCAAAGGTGACATAAATTATTTTACCCAGGATACAGTAATGCTCAGAATACATAGAATTCCACCTTGAGTCATCACATTTTCCATCTGCTGAATTATATTTCATTCTGAGTTCCTTTATCCAGAGTATTATTTTATAATACCCACGCAAGTGCTTCACTCAGGGAAAGTTCTTCAATGGATTTTGCCCAAGTTCTGACTTCTGTATCAGTTCTTATGCTTTACACAGTATCACTGTCTATCATGTTAACTGTCTGCTAAACTGCTTGTGTAAGTGTGGTGGCTTTTCAGTTATATCCCATTTTGAGTTCAGCTGTGATTGATTCATTCCAGGTCAAATTCAAGACATTTTCACACATTAGCTACCTCCTGCCTTAAAAGATAAACTGCCACAGTTTGGATAAGGTTTGGTTTGATTCCCCAGTAATAGATGTGTTACAATAACTTTAGAAATCTTATAATTTAATTTATAATAGAGGTCTTGAACTCTTCCTGCTAATAACATCTTATCCATCTCTGCTAATTTTCCAAGGTTCCTTGACTGCTTTGTTGTATCACAGGGAAATAATATGGGCATCTTAGGAAGCTACAGGGGGTTTATCCAAACTAGTTTTGGGTTTAGATGGTCTTATCAGTGACTTCATTCTAACTTCAAAAGGACACTTCATAATTCTAAAGCTCCACACTGTCTTATCAACTAGAACAAAGCTGCTTTTCCTTTGGTCTCCTCTTAGTTATCCACATGAAAAGTGCACTCACAAAATCCAAGGGGTGGCCATTTCAAAATCTGTTTGCCATTATTCTAACAATATTGTGTCTGGTTTTTTCAGCTAAGTACTGACTTCTATAGAACTGCAAGTTGTGCTGGACCATTGAGATGTCATTGCAGCTTTGGAGCTGGGCTCTGCTTGCAGTTATGATTGAGCTTTTCTACCCTTCTGGGCCACCTTTCAAACTGAAAACATTGTAGAAAACAAATCCTTCTTTTGCTGTATCATTCTAGTTTTTTTCCTTTGCAACTGAACAGAAATCAGACTAAGCTTTGAATGCTCCTTTTATTGTCTGTATTTCCTCCCACTTCATTTATTGGCTGGCTCGCATGTGGGGTGTATGTTTAAAGAAATAGATGATTTCACAGATACATGATGTCTCAGATATGCCCAGTGGACTAGGAAGCTGAAAACCACTCCAGACCATGTGAAACCCCATGTGCCTACACGTATCCAATAGATCAGTGTTCTGACATGACACTAAGCCTATCACTTGCATGAAAGGTGAGCAGTGTGGGTCCCTCCAAGGACCACGTTTTCATGATGGCAAAGTCAATAGTGTTGCTAAATGGAAAACCTAGCCCTTGTCTCTACTGTTTCCCCTTATGGTTCCATGCGTCATGGCTTTCTAGTGTGCGTCCTGCCTCTTCCATCCTGAACTGCACTGGTAAAATACATGCAAATCATTTATTTAGCCCTGGTTGCCTGGGCAAACCTTTTATGACCATGCTTATGCACAGGCACAAAAAGTGTAGCTTTACATTGCGAAATATATTCTGTCTGGTTTAGAAGAATAGGACTGTTCAGATTTTAAGGGTTCTCTTCTCAAAGCTGGTCCTTCTGATAAATGGAGTGGGTTATGTTTTTGTTGGCTGTCTTTGTTACTTCCATTCCTGTGTTTCCAATTTATCAACATAGTTTTGAGAAATTGTTCGAATATGTTGCACTCATAAGCACCATGGGGAGGAAAAATATTTATTTATTACTGCTATTGTGCTTGATTATATTATGCATATCCAAACGACTAAAATGAAATGTCCTCTTTAATTCTCTCACAGTAGACAATGTCATCCTTTTTTTTTTCCCCTCTTTCCAAAACCAGCTTGGAAGTTAATTTTTCATGTTCATTTTAAACCAGCCATACAGAGTAGAAGCAAGTGTGCATTCGGGACAGGGCAGAAGTAACAGGAGCCTGGAGACTTAAGCTCCATTTCTGGCTCTGTGGGTAGCGCTTTGCAGTCTTGAGCAGTCATTTGACTTCTGGCCTCTCAGTGCATGAAATAGGAAGAACATCAGCTTCCTACAGATGTCTCTAATAATTTGCCAGAAACATGTCTTGTCTAATCACCTGTGTTTAATATCTCCAAGGGTCTTGCAAGGCTGAAGCAGCAAATTTTGCATGCAACCAAAAATAAAATGCTTTTGGACAATTAAGACTTGAAGAGCTTCCGAATGGGCTAACCCAAGCCAGGAGAATGGCTCAGAAAGCTTTTTGATGTTTATAAATACTGATAAATGATCTATCCCAGCCCATCAGGAGAGGGAATTTAATGTGTATGGGACAAAAGGCTGAACCAGGCTCTTAGCACAGAGCCTGATGCAGCAATAAGTTGCCAAGGTGAGGGTCCAGCTGTCCCCACTTTGGCTCTGCACACACAGCTGAGGATGATCACCCAGATTAAAGGACTGGAGCCTCAGAGAACCTTCTAGTGGTTTGTGTGTGTAGTAGCTTCTCTCTGCTTCTCCTGAAGAAGGGTGAATTTGGGGTAGTTTGTAACCATCCTGAGAGGGGTTATTACAGTGTAAGCTCGTTTTCTGTTACCCTCTTGGGCAGAGCAGAAGTTTCCTGAGGACTGACTGAGCAGAATGGCTGAGTGGCTCAACATCCTAGGGTGAGTTGCCCCAAGTCTATGTTTTCTTGGGGGGAGAAGGGAAGATATTGCTTTTGTTAAGGGGAGACTAAAAGGAAAGGCAGTTAGGGTTCTGTTATATCCCAGTTCCAGGCACTGAGAGCCTTTTGTAAATAAATAGTGTCTGTTACTAAGTGGGCTGGGCGGCCCAGTGCTGCTGGACCAGACTTTTTGAGCTCCCTTTGGGCCTGGAGAGTGCTGATCTGTTTCTTGCTCCAGCTCTGGGACTGGGACACCCTCGGGGGCAGCTGTGGAGTAACTCTAGGGAGGCTGCATTGAGCTGCATTGCAGGCTGGACCTCTGCCTCTGTGTGTGATTTGCTCTAGTGATTAATGACAGTGGCTGTTTAAAAACCTGGTGCTTCGCTTGCAGTCTAAACTTGTCTGGTTGCAGGCTCCAGCCAGGGGCTATTTATCTCTGTGTGCAAGGTCTGGAGGTGGGCACCGTGGGGAAATGGGTAAGGTGCTCATCCACGGGTGGGGGATGAACTCAGCCGTTTTCCCAGTATTTTACAGGGATTGTTTTCTAGCCTTGGGGATTATGTTGCCTCAAGGGGAAGAAGTCTCCACCTTTGCAGAGCATGCCTCTGGCAAGCCCTGGGCCCCTTGGATACCCCAGCAAAGATCTGATTTCAGTGGTAAACTGTGGCTGTCTTTGGATGGCTGCATTAACAGTGAAGGGGCAGGGGGTATTGTGAGTGTTAAGAATTTGAAGGTAAAAAAAAACCTTAAGAAGTTGTTTATCTTAAAATATGAAATCTTTCCTTGTGTTGTTTGGCTCGGATGAGTTGTCTGGTCAGTGAGCTGCAACAGCCCAGGTTCCTCCGGGGCTGGGAAAGCCAGCAAGGGGGCCTGTGACAGTCACCAAATAGGGGTTGTACAGGGGTTTTAAACATGTATTCTGCTGCGGTACAGAGAGAGAGAGAGAGCCTTGCTGCTGGCATCCTTATTGGGGAACCGCCTTTGTGAAATACCCGCGTCCTTCCAAAACTGTTCCTCTTGTCTGGGGCTGATTGTGCAGGTCTCCAAGCTCAGGGCTATCTTGGGTAGCAAAGAGGGTGGCTCTGTGTAATGCCAGAATAAGCAGGATGGGCACATTATCATAGAAGGGTTAGGGTTGGAAAGGACCTTAAGATCATCTAGTTCCAACCTGTGAATGAAGCGTCTTTAAAATGATTTATTTCCTACCTTCTCTGTGTAATTCTGGTGCGAGCGTGACAGTAGGCACCAGCGTTTGGGTTTTCACGCTGAAGCGCGGGGGGTTCCCCTCACCCTGGCTCTCTGTTCACCAGGGAGACCCAGCGCCCCGTGCTCTGGCGATGTCCCGGGGTGCTCCCAGCGCTCAGCCGGGTGGGAGCGCGGAGCCCAGCCGCGTTCCTTTCCCGCGGCTCGGCTCTGCTGGAGGAGAGCCCCTCCGCGGTGGGGTCTGCAGCCAGGCCTGGCAAGGGTTAACGCTGAAGCCCCACGCCCCCTTTGACGGAGTCGGGCCAACCTCGCCAAATTTGAAAAGGCATCCGGGGCCGAGAGTGCGCCCTGGGCGCAGAGATCCGCGCTGGCCCCGCACCCCTGCGCGGGAGCCGCTGCCGCCGGGCTCGGCGTGCCGAGGGACGGGGCTTGCCGAGGGACGGGGCTTTCCTTCTCGACCCGCAGTCCCTGTATCCTGGCACCCTCGCCCCGTGGTCCCCGGTCCCGGGGGCACCTCCGCGCCGTGGGATCCCTCTGCAACCCCGGTCGCGGACGGCACGCGCCTGCTGAGTCCTGTGAGAGGAAAAAAGGGGTGCAGGAGGAGATCCCCGTTTTTGCAAAAATGCAGTTGGCTCTTTTCTTGTCCTGGTGCTGCTGCCTGCATGGATGCGCGCTGGGGACTGGCTTCCTTTATCAATTCCCAGCATCAACCCTGCAGCACAACTACCCAGAACAGAGCTCGGGCTCGCCGGGCAGCGGCTTCGCCAGTCGCCGGTGAGTAAGACCGGGTTCGCCTCCCCGGAGAGGAGGCTGGGCCCCGCTGGTGACTCCCGCGGGGAGCCGCGGGCAGGGTGCTTCGGGCTGGCCGCGCTGCCGCCCTCGTCCCAGGTGGGATGGGTAGGCTCCCTACCTGCCCGCAACAGCGTCCCTCTGTGGGCAGGCAGCGACTAGGGAACTGAGCTTGGGCAAACGGAACCCTTTCCCTTCTCGCCCCCCCATCCCCAGCCCGCCGGAGAAGGGCCGGTGGCTCCTGCCCCGGGATGCCGACACAGGGAACTGTTACAGCCCTCGGCTGCGAGGAGAGACATGTTAAGCTCAACAAAGGAAAGACCTTAATTACAGCTCTCTATCCAAAAGCCGCAGCTTTCACATAGCTGTTTAAAACCACACCTCCCACTCTTCTCCTCCCCCCCCACTCCAAACCAATTTCTTACAAACTTAATGTAAAGCAGTTTTGATTTAGTGTATCTTGCTGCTTCAGTAGAGCAAACAATTTTGGCTTCTCCTCCTCCCCTCTGTTTTCTCTGGGTATTTCTCTAGAGGTGAAACAGCTGTTCAGATGAATGAGCCACACTGTATTGAAGCAAGAGAGTGGCTTAACCTGATTCCAGTTGTTCTTGAATTTCACTTCTTTTTTCCCCCCCTTACTTGTGATTGCCTTAAATGGGGACTTGGGAGTTTAATATTTCACTTCTGGTTTAGAGAAAAATCTCTTGCCTCC
>JBCJKH010047928.1:0-16724 GCA_039877255.1 Loriculus beryllinus | reverse complement strand
TGGCCTTGAACACTGCCAGGGATGGGGCAGCCACAGCTTCTCTGGGCACCCTGTGCCAGCGCCTCAGCACCCTCACCATAAAAATACATAAATACACAAAACAAATGACCACAGTCTTCCAAGATGGGCCAGTGTGAGCACTGAATAGCTAGAAACAATAAAGGAAAGGTCACCATGGTGGAAGTAACTCCAGGGGACAAGAGACATAAATGGGACTGTGGTGCTGCTTTTACTGTGGTGCTACTTTTACTGTGGTGATACTTTTGCACATACAACAGTGTCAGATGATGAGGATAAACCAGGCATTGCTCACAGCCATAGGGCAACAGGGATACATTCCAAAGTGTGTGATGTGTTGGGACAAACACCAAGAGGCTTTAGGAAAACATAAAGCTTAATGTCATCATTACAACTAGCCTGCGGTTCATGTGGTTGTTATGAAGGTCTCAGCTCAGCCCGTGCTGAGAACTCCTCTTTGTACTTCAGTCAGCAAAAGGGGACCAGTTGATTGCTCTGGAATAACCAGATTGAGGTGCTGTCTGGCAAAAGCAGTGATGTGGACTACATTTAACCTGATGTGCATCTGCTTCCCGAAGAAGAAGTCTCTTTGGCATGTTCCTCCAGTCCTCTTACTTGACTCAGAAGCATGATCTTAGGTCCTGAAAACCATGTCTTTAGTATGTTGCTGCTCTGCATAGGAAAAAAAACCCCCACGACATAAAGTATTAATACTTCTGTTAGCCACAGACTTATACACCAAGAGAAGTTTTGATCTAGAAACTAAGCAGCATTATTTAGTAACCGAGTGATGAGTATAAAATCAGTAATGAAACACAATGTGCACATGCTTACTTAATCAAACAAGATATGTTTTTCTATTAAATGTATTTACCCTAGGTGGGTTTAGCATTTTCCTTTGATAAATGTATCTGACTGGAATAGTCTATGATGGAGTAGAGAAATGAGCAGGCTGGTAAGACCATGATAGCCTACAAACCCCTTTGAATGAAACAATTGCTTGTCTAAAAGCTAACAATTTGGTCAAATCGTTGCTATTGTGAGGTTGTGGGTTTCATATTACTGTCATTGTGGCATTAATACACTGAGAAATTCAGATAGTTTATCAGCGTCCATTAAGGAATGGAAGGAAATTAGGACAAAAGCCTGTTGTTTATTCAAGGTTGTGTTTTATTTATCCTCTAGCTTTTAAAAGCCTCTTATTTTATGTGCCTTCTGGGCACGCAGGCTTGAATGTAAAAACATCACCACTAAAACAAACAACCAAACTGACAAAAGTCATCTCAGGGAGAGCAGCTGAGATGTAAAAGCAACTTGATACTTGCAATAGCCCTTGAGGTAAAAGCCTTCCACTGAGGTTTGAAGGATGATGACCTCTGGATCAGACCAAGTGGGGAAATCGTGACTCTCAGAGAGGATGTTCTTCCTTTGGCTCTTCAGACTTTACACTGTGAACTCTTATCAGTCTTGGCACCTGAGGTGGAGGTTAAGAGGTTGTGTGGGGGATGCAGCAGCGGGGATGTGATCACATCCCTTTGCATACTACCACCAAGCTAGTATGGGGGCTCAATAAAGCAGTGAGCACTTCCATGTGTAAGAGATGGGAAAAAAACAGACAGGAAAAGTAGAGATAGAAGAACAAATATTTCTATTTCTGTGGGCAGATGATAAGCATGAAACGTTGGGAGCTTTCTCCCCGGCACTATCTGATTTTCCAGCCTCTTCTCTGGCAGCTCAGGGCTCACATATATTCCTTTTGGTTACCCATAGTTAAAGTCACCAAACAGCAAAATACTGGAACATTACCAAATGCTCCATTGACAGAATTTGTTTTCTGTCTTATTGCTTCCCTTTTTGAGCCATCAGCGACTGTCAGAAGGTCTGTGCTGAGGATAGACTCAGTTGAGTAGAAACAGCCCTTGAAATTCTCCTCCAGGAGACACTCTTTCATTTGTTTCCATAAGTTTCACAGCTTCTCCTTCACCAGCACCCCATGTCCCAGATTTACCTGATCAGGGTAGGACCTAGAATTCCCCACCTATGTTCCAGCAAGAGAAACCCTTTCTAAGCAGCCTTGCCTTGATCCTATCTGATGCTCCCTGGCCATCTCTCCAGAACCAACTGGTGTCTGGGAACCAGCTTACCTGTGGTAGACAGCAATAGAGTCCTCCAGTGCTGAGAATTAGGGGACTCCTTTGAGCAGTATTTTGCAGGTCTAAAAGGCTCAAGCAGTATTCCAGTCCTGGGAAGCTTCCCTTGCAGGACAACCAACAATGTGTACTTCACTCGCTGCTAAACATGGTAGAGAAAAAACTATAAAAGTATCTAAAAACTTCCTTGGAAACCTCAAATGTCATCTGCAGCAGATGCTGAGGCACTTAGTAAGTTTAAAATTCTTACCTGCTGTCTTCTTCAAACAGATACTTTAAAGAGGCTGGTGTTGCCTCTTGTTGCAGGGGGTTCTCTTCGTTGCTTTGTCTAGTTCAGTTAAAATCCTGACATTTTCTCAAACCACTGACCCTGAGGATTCACTCTGCTTTTACCCTTCTGTTAAAGTCTGTCTATTCTATTCCAGACAGTCGTGAGGTTGAGGCTTCAGTGTAGTGTTATAAAGACCTCCCTTTGGGATGACCTCTGTGTCACTCTGAGAGTGTAATGAGTGATGAGTGACTGTCCCTCTTCATCTGTGTCAGCACAGGAACACATCCTGCAACAGCCATCAACCTGAACATCGACAGATGCAGCAGTTTTCCTGGATTCCTGATGCCTCTGATCCTCACGGCTGGACTACTGAATGTTTAAAACAAAAAGGAAAAAGGTCTGTTCTGAAGACACAGTGAGGAATTTGGACAGATCAACCTCATCTCTGCACATCCCTACAAATCACAAACCCCACAGCTAGGAAAGCAGAGCAAAATAGCACTTGAGTAGAATTTAGCTTAAAAGATCAGGCCAGTTTTCCAGTCAGATTCTGTATTATTAACCAAATTAAGTGCTTCTGTTTCCCTATGTAAAACATGCTGAGAGCAGGCTGGCTCTCAGGCTCTCACTTCGTGATCCAGAGGGAAGTACTCTGCAGAGTTCTTGTAGTATGTACTTTGTGGGGAGGTGTTTATGTATGAGTGGATAGATGGATGGATTGATGGGCATGTACGACCTAGTCAGTCTAACAGTCAAATGACATTGTTGGACCTCGTAATGTATAGCAAATTAAGCTATCTTACCACTTGAACAGTTTTAAGAGGCCATTATAGCAAACGTTTTATGAGAGAACCAACTGTACACTCATCACTGCTCCTGTGCCGTATTCACACACACTGGGACATTGAGGCCTACCTATCTTTTAGAAAGAACTTCCAAGGGAGGTAACTTGAAAGGGAATAAAGCATAGGAATTGCATGACTGAAAGACTTTCATCACCTTGCTACGCTAGGGCAGTCCTTCCCTGTGACAGCCACTGCCTGATGTGAGCAGCTTTCCCAGTGCAAACTGGTGAAGCATTCAGGGAAGATAGAGCCATTCAGGGAGGTGGGAGGACTTTGCACTGCGCTTACACATGCTGAGGTTGGTTTATGTTCTGTTGAGGAAATGTGTGGAGATGCCAAGCAGGGAGGCAAAAGGGAACCAGGGCTCTTCTAAAACACTTTGGCCACAAAAGAAAGTCCTAAAATATTTTTCTCTGTGCTCTGTCCCCTCAGCACGGAGGCACCAGCAGCCAATTGCATTATAGTGCTGCTGATTACTTATGATTCCCTTCCTGTGAGGACAGGCCCTGATGTGTTGTTTTTTGATAACACTGGCTCCTTTAGAGCAATAATGCTGGTACAGTTTCCTGCCTAATCGGCGAGCAATTACTGTACCTCAAAGGGGAAAACATTTAGAAGAACCCAGTTTTAGCTCAGAAGTGATAACAAGAACTTTCTCTTGCTAAGTGATGGTTAGACTTGAGCTCGTTAGAGCATATGCCATGGCGACACATGACAAAAATCAAAGAGACAGAAGGGTCTGAGGGGTGTTCTTATCTTCCACGTTCCTATATGATCAGAATCCCCTGCTGCTTGCATGGTTTGGGAGCTGGGATTGCATTGGTGCCCATCAGTTGTAAGAGAACATGGACCCTTCCCTCTAGTTCCCTAATCTGAATTTGCTCCAGTTTAGGAGTGAACACCATTTGCTATTACTGATTTCTGATCTGTGTTAACTGAGCTGGTGGCTTTGGTCAGCTCTTCACTGATAGCAGGTGAACAAATCCAGACACAGAAGGCTGTATTTCAGTGGTTTGTAGAAGTGTTATTGCCTTTGCTTAGTGGGTAAACCCATTGCTATTTTCAAATTCCTTTGCAAATGCTCTATAGAAACAGAAATCAAAGATTAAAAGGTTGAAAGACAGTATTATCCTGTAGTTTTGAAAGAGGACTGGTAAATAGAATATCGGAGTGTGTGTGGGGGGGAGAAATAGTCTTTGCTTGGACTGCTGGCTTATTTCTGGTGATTCAGTGCTTTCTTTAGGACTCATACTCAGGCACTTCCACCTAGGGCTGAGGCGTGTGCTTTTGACCTCCTGGCTGGAGAAGTCTCTGGCTACAAAGGGTGTGTGCCTGTGGGGAGAGAAGTGCTATCTTACTGAAGTCAAGCGGGGAAAGGAAATGACTCAGTCATCAAAAGGCCCTTCTTCCTCAGGGAACTGTCCTTAATCAGTATTATCCCGTTACAATAATACTATTTCAGAAGGACTGTGAAGCAGAGCACTGGCGTAGCCATGTAAACTGCTTCCTGTATTTGCCAAACAAAACAGCGTTCAGCAATTAATAGCATTTAGCTATTAGTTCTGCTATGATAAAACAACAACTGTGGCTGCTCATCCTGCAATCCATCCTGGTGCAATCCTTCTCCCAGGAAGAGTCCTTTACTTTTGGATCCACGCTACCTGCTGCTCCAGGAAAGAATAAACAAGAATAAACAAGATTGCTTGCATTTTGTTTGGCTTAAAGTGTCATAGCTGTGAAAATTGTCCTTGTTACCCTTGCAAGAGCTATTGCAAAGCTTCCTCCTGGGATTCCCTGATTAGTCATTGCTTTAGTACTAAGCTAGGATACTTTGTGTTGCTTGCCAGGGATCCTGTACAATCTCTACCTTTTGGTGCTTGATAATAGGCAGCTCCAGCAGTTGGCAGTGGAAGCTGTAGAATAAAGCAGTGGGTCTTTCAGAGCTTGGGGACCAGGAGCATCACAGAGCCTCTGCTCACCATAATTATCTCTGATGAGACACAGCCACAGATGCACAGCAACAAATGGACCAGTTGTTCTTCTTTGATTTGATAGGAGAGGAGCTCATAACACAAGAAAATGCCACTTGTACCTTCCTTTCCCCTCACCATTTCCCTTTTAGCACTGTCCACCAGTCACCTACATGGCTGAGCCCACAGGGTTTGTAGGTTGACTTTCATATGTGTCTGGTAGTAAAATCATACAAGGAATGAAATGGAAATTCCTGTTGCTACAGTCAAGACTCTTGCTGCTGCATTTGTAGTTGTAGTAGCATCTGAGGTCTGATGCAGAACCTGAGACTCCATAGTCATTGTATGGTTTAACTATCCAGTGGGTAGGCAGACTCTGATTACGGAAGCTTTGCTAACAGTATCAGAAAGGATCCAGCAGATGAAACAAGGCTGTGTGAATGCTAAATAGCAAGAATGGGTAGCTAGATCAGAGTAACAAGTGTATTAAACACACACTGGACAAAAAGCATTCTAGCATAAGTTAATTTTAACATGGAGGTTTTCAAATATGCAAAGGAATCTCAAATGACGCGTGAAAAACCCACCCAGTGAAACTTGAACCAGATCAGGCAGAGAGTTTACTGTCAAAAACATTACCCAGTTACCCAGGATGACTTCACCAGTGTGGGTCTGACTCCTGAGAATAAATCAGCTGATAACCAAACAGATGCAGTATGGGCATTTCCAAATGCTCCCTAAACACTTGCTTTGAAGCCTTTCTGAACAGGCTCCACAGGCCTATAGGAGACTGACTACCAAGACAGAGCTTTGGCTGAGGAGTTCAGAACACACAGATAGAGCTGATCCTTGGGTTTGGTTCTAAATGGGGTTTATTTTGCCAATTAGATGTTGCAAATGGCCAAGGATTAGGATAAGGATAGAACAGAAGCATTGAACACACGTCTTTGCTTTTCTTGGAAATATGGGCTACAAACTTTAGCTTCTGCCTCATCTGGCTTTGGCTCAATGGGAATGATAAAAGTACAGAATCAGTACATTGGGTTTTCTCATCACAAAGAGATGAAACCAATAACCTAAATTTATGGCTGATGTAACTTCACTGAAGCCAGTGAGTCTAACCATATGTTTGGGCTTCTTTATACACTATAAAGTTGAATGATGTTGATGATACTGTGACAGCTGTGATGTCTTCCTTGAACTCCAGAATACCTCAAAACTTTCCACTGGGTAATAAATAATCCAGAGGGGATAAGTGTGACAATAGTGAAATTGCATATTTGATGCTCAAGTCTGTGCCTTGGATCTGCAAAAACAGCATCACAGAATTTGTCAATAAAAGACTTACCTTTAAGTACTCTGTGTGTAGGTAAGGTGTGAAGTTAGCAAAAACCCCCCATGTCTGAATTCAAACTGCAAAGTTCAAAAGGAGAGAACGATGGTACCAATGTAACCCAGGAATGGGTTTCCTTACCAGTGTAACCCAAGTGAGGTACTGCTACTGACAAGGAGTGACAAAAATTAATCATTTCCTTAATACACTGGCAGCCAGCAAGAGTGCAGAGCTCCTGCTGCTCTACCATGCTTAAACTAAACTTCTAGGTATAACCTGAGAGAAGCAGAGGTTAAAGTTCTTCTCCGCATTGGATAAGGTCTTATCTTTATGTTGCTATGGGAAAACAACGACGGATTTTGGGGGGGCATTTGTGTTCAAACACCACTGAAATCAAATGGTAAATCCACTGGCTTTAGAGTAAAAAATAAACTGATGTGGTGAGGAAGGATCATCTCTGAAGGACTCAGGAGATATTAATTCAGCTCTTGGCTGTGCCAGAGGTTCCCAGGGTGATCCTGGGAAGACTGCCTTGTCTGCCTCTGGCAGTGTTCCATTTGCATAGCTAAATGCTACTGCTTCCTTTCTACCACCTTTTGCCTGGCTTGTCCTTGGGAACTTTTTGTGTAGGATCTATCTTAGACTCATGTTTGTTCAGCATCTGTCACACTGGGATTGCAGCTGAGGTAAAATCACAAAGAAGGACACTGGAGTGAATGGAATGAGTGATTTGGTGGGAAGGAGTTATGAAATATTGTTTTATGAATGAGCAGTTCAACTAACAAAACATAAGAATGGTTTGCACTGCATTAGTACTCCTCATTTTAAATCCTTGAGTCAGATGGGGCTTACTTTCTGTGCCGGAGTTAAAGAATAAGAGACTTATCAACGAGAAAATACCTTCAATGACCCTTTCTTAACATGCTACAAATTAAATGTTTACTTGAGGGTTAGAAAATAGAACTTTTTGGCTTAAATGTTATCACACTAATACTTATTAATCATTCTTTGTAAAGAATGTGAACATGAAACATGCAGAGCATCTTTCAGTTTCTAAAGATACAAGGCTGAATTCAGTGCTAGAAATACGAATTACACTTCAAAAATTAAAATAAGGACACGGCTACAACTCAAAGGAAAAACAGGGTCAAGGTTTCATCAGAGAGATACAAGAACATTGAGAATATCATCAGGGCTTTCCAGAATTTCCTTTGGTATTTGTATAAAATTGTACAACCAAAATCCCACAGAAAATCCTAGATATAGACTCATAGAACTATAGAATGGCTTGGGTTGGAAAGGACCTTAAAATTACCCAGTTCCAATCCTCCTGCGATGGGCAAGGACACCTCACACTAAACCATGTCATTCAAGGCTCTGTCCAAACTGGCCTTGAACACTGCCACAGATGGAGCATTTACCACTTTTTTGGGCAACCTGTTCCAGTGCCTCATCACCCTCACAGTGAAGAACTTCTTCCTTATATCGAACCTGAACTTCCCCATTCTTTGATGATACCCCACTCATGCTGAAAGCCATTGAAAAAAGTAGGTATACCTAAATCCGTAAGTCCACCAGTTCTCCCACATCGGCTCTTCCTGGCCTGGATTGTAGCCAGCATCTCTTGAAACCAGCTCAGGCTTCTTGGGAAGGTGAAAGAGGGGGTTGATTTTCAGCCTAACCATACTCAGATATCCCACATACTGTCCCTGTCTCAAAGTTGCCATAACCACAGTAAAGCTCCACTAAGCTACTTCATACCAGCACTGCAGTGGTGGCAAGCACAGGACCTCACCCCAAAACAAGTCCTCCTGGTTGTGACTTCTCTCCACTGAGGTACCCAAAGGATGACTGCCTGGCACCTGTATTTTTGATAGGAACAAGTTCACTTTCCAGCTTCTTAGAAGCATTATGTTTGGAACCTCCAGGGTTTGATTCAATGGGAGCACCCAGAAAAGCTTCCCATTTACTATTGCTGCCAAATATTATCCAGCAGATCTAAATCCTTAACCTCCTTCAAACAGCCTCTGTGAGATGAGTCACTTATTACAACAGCAGATCCAGGAGCCTTGGGAGGTTGTTTATGACAAGCAGGCGCATTTCAGATGAACAGTGAAATTTTGGGGGAGCTATTGGAAGAGATTCTCTTTCTTCATTAGAATACCAGAAATAACGTTCTTATTTCAGCCTCTCACCATTTCCCTCTCTTTAGTTTCACCAGCCTCATTGGGATAGCTCCTTTTCTCCCCTAAACTTGCTAGCCATGCATCCCATAGACATAATGTCATTCATAATACATCACAAGCAATAGGGATCCAAATGTGCTTGATGTCTGTAATCACCCAAGGCAGATTTGCAAATGAAACCTTTGTTTATTAGGTCAATTGCTAGGAAAATCTCCTTTCAAGATAATAACATTAACTCAGCAAGAGCAGTAAATCAAAACCTTTGGCAATACAAAAGGAAGAGAAAAAAATCGGCATGCTTGGGTAAAAGGCACAAGCCCAGGTGGGTAGCTATTGCATCTAACATGGTACAAAGGAAGTCTTTCCTGGGAATAAAATGATGTTTGGCAAGATAGCAATGGAGTAAAAAGCTAATATTTTTCTAGCTTTAATGGCAAAGAATACAAAGGGTCAGATCCATCATGCCTTTGTTAAAGCAAATCCGTTGAGGCTTTCTTGACACAACCAGATCTATCAAAAGAGGAAGAAAACACAGTTAGCAGCCAGTAGTGAGAGACTCTTGTCAGGTTCTCCAAAATTACTCTGAAAGTATCTTTTCTTCAGTGCTTGACTTGTCCCTGGCTATTAAACATCTGCCCAATTGTAGAAACACTTGAAAGATTACTTGGAGGTAAAACTAAGAATAAAATAGTTTTCTAGTGCAGGCTGATAACATATATACACATCTAGTGAAACAGATCCACTTCTGATGGTCTTATAAGACATCAGAGAAGAGACTCAGGTGAAATTTTCTCTGCTTAAGTTACAAAGCCAGTGTTAACTTAGAAAAGCCCCCTTTGAGACTATGATAATGCCTGTTATAAGCAAAAAGGGGGGAGCTTTCTCTACATGAAGAAACCTTCACACCATCTGGACCATGTTCCCTGAGTTCATTTATATACCATCACAGCAGTCTGTAGAGGCTTCAGCTGTCAGGTGTATGGCTGTTATACCAGCCATGCCATAAGAAACAGCTGCTGGCAGAAAACAGTTCCAAACAAAAGCCTAGTCCTATGAAGATACTCATAATGTGCCGATATTTGGGCAGAACTCAATAGGCTGCATAAAATCTCTTGATTAATTCTGTGCCTGAGGGGGTTCCAGGTCAGAAGCATGGTACACCAGATACCTGGTATCAATATCAATAAGCAGAACATAAGTTTTCTCTAAGCAGTTAGAATCATTATCATAGAATGGGTTGGGTTGGAAAGGACCTTAAGATCATCCAGTTTCAACCCCCTGCCATGGGCAGGGACACCTCACCCTAGAGCAGCTTGCTCCAAGCCCCGTCCAGCCTGGCCTTGAGCACTGCCAGGGATGGGGCAGCCACAGCTTCTCTGGGCACTCTGTGCCAGCGCCTCAGCACCCCCACAGTAAATAACTTTTTCCTTATATCTAACCTGAACCTCCCCTGTTTAAGTTTAAGTTTAAGTTCTAGTCTTTAAAAGAACTACCAGGGTGGAGTATCAGAGGAGGGTAAAATATATACAACTGAAATAAAATCATCTGCCCAATAGAAGGGCAGTGACCACTACATGGAGTGAGGCATATCTGGAAAGAAAAGTAACAAACCACCCTGCTAGCAGGAAAAATAATGCTGTGGGAAGAGAAGGGGCTTAAGGTGATGTTGTGGGTTAGCAGAGAGGGACTTAGAGCCATGTCCCTAGAACACGGGTTGGTCTGCTTGGCTATCAGCCATTCAGAGCAGCTCCCCTTGAAGGCTGTGGGTACCTGTAAGGGTGTGAGCTTCCAGAAGCTGGCTGTTGTTCCCACCAAATCCTAGCTGTGGGAAGCTGAGGAGAAATGAGCTCAGTGTATGGTATCCCCTTGAGGTCCTTCCTTAGAGGGTAAAAGCTTTTGAAGAGGGATGGTGGGAGGACTAAAAGATATTTTTGGCACATCCCTGACTGATGAAGGAAATTGCTAGAAGGCAACCTGGTCTCCTGAAAATGGGGTGACAACAATCACTAGGAATATACAATGCTGGCCCAAATCTTCCATCCCCACTTGAGCCCATCCTTTCTTCTGTGCATAAAACTGTAGGTCTGAGCTTCCCAAATAGGCTTCAAAACTGTCCCGAGTGAACGTTCTGTGTGTTGGTGAAGAGCTGCTGAAGGAGCTGATAAAGTTACTTAATAACAAAGCTGGAAACACAAGGTATAAACATAAGGAGTGGAACTCAGGCAGATGCTGTGAGCGCTTTCTCTGCAGTGCAGTGATAATGAGGAGACAGCTATCCCTGCTCCCATATGTCCTGGCGTCTCAAAAAGAGCAAGTGAAGAAGGAGGAAAGGGAAAGGCTGTGTGGTCACCGGGTGGGGTGAGACCACCACCTCTCACGTGGCCTTATCGGCTTCCACAGAGGCACAAACACCCCTTTCACAAGGGTGTGTAAAATAGCCTTCAAAGCGATAGCAACAGAACCAACTGAGACATGGCCTGTAAAAGGAATTAAAACCAAAAACTGCTGGTTTTTTTCTGCTCTTTTTCTTCTCTAAACCCATCTTGAAGGCAAAATTGGCAGCTCATGGCTGTGTGCAATGAAATATCCACATTAAGCAAGTCAATTCTGAGGGTCCCTTTCTCTTATTTTTGGGAAAGGGCACTCTTGTACACCCTTCCATCAAATGCCACTGTATGTGCCACATGCACATTTCCCATTGACAGGGAGAAAGGGAGGTACTAAGCTCTTGAGAAACCCAAATACTTGCTCTGCAAGCTGCTGACCACCTTCACCTCTGTTGCAGTGGGAGCTGCAGGGGCTCAGCAGCTTCACCAAAGGCACACATGGATATAATAAATGAGGGGTTCTGAAGAGGGAAGGGGTTCTTGGAGCTCTGAAAGTGAAAATATAGGCAGGGGAAGAGAGGGAGAGAGAAAGGAAATTAAAAATTAAAGGAGGTGAAGGGAGCTAATAGAGAGAATAGAAACAAAAGTTAATGGATGAGCTGTTATGTATGATTAAGATCAGAAATGTAGCTTGAACACAATGAAAAGAAGCCACATGGGTTACTGTCACAGAAGTAATTGCATGCATCTGGTTTTATAATCAACTGTGTTTAGAGGAACAATACACAGAAGGACTTTAAATCTCAAGTCATAAATACTTAGTGCTGATGGGTTTTGCCCATAACAGAAATGTGGATAATAATGAACAGCAGAATTCACAGTGAAATGACCTGGTTGTAGTTTAAGCATGAAGGATCAAACCCAACACTGGCGAACATCTTTGTGTATGAATGATTTAATGGCACTTTGCAAGAACAGACTTGTGAGCTTGTCAGGCATTGCTGAATCAGTATTTAGCCAGGATCATAAGAACAACAAAAGCAGTGAATCAGTTAAAAATGAGAAAGGTTGTGGAGCATGTACAAAACCACAAACAGTTGTGGGAGTGAGACTACAGGTGAGTAGCTGAAGGCAAAAGTTGTCCCAGTCCTGGCAAAAGGAGATCCTGCTAATTATGGAGGTGAAAGCTTATTGTCAGTACAGAGAAAAAACTCTGATGAAAGCAATAGTCAACAGATCAGAGCTGGTTTAGAGGGAGCAGTGAGAGAAAACCAGCTTCAGCTCGGGATGAAGTTGCATTAAACAGATATGCAGATTTTTACAGTTGATGGCAAAAAAAGGAAGAATAGGGCTATTTTCCTTGATGCTGTGAAGGCATTTTCTTTGGAAGGAGCCATTACAGAACAATACAACATTCCGATAAGCACATTGATAGGGCAAATGCTGGGAACTCCTGCAGTGCTATAGGAACTGGCAGAAAATTAAGCAACTGGTTTGAACCAAGCGTAGGATGAAACAAAGCACTCTGAATTTGCCAGTGCTTTCATCATGTGCTTCAAATGGACATTAGGGGAGTAAATGAGTTGAAGCATGTGACAATGGAAGATCTAAATTTCACATTATGCAAATGGCATTGCATAATTGTCAGATAAAAGACGTAAAGTTGATTCTCTTTGCTAATTGACAAAACTGCTGCAGTCATCTCAGGGTTTCAAACCTACCTATGAGAGAAAGTGTTTGTGTCTTGGAAAGAATGGGCATTTTTTTCTCTATATGCCTAAGGAGTTTAATTGGTGATAAAGAAAAGGAGGAAAGAGTAAAAAGATGTGCTTAGCCAAAAGCTTAAAACACGAAAGCACATTCTGAAGGCAAGCACTAACGGTCCATAGCCAGAAGCACCTGCATTAAATAAGAGAGAGCTGGCTGCTGCTGACTTTGGGGTTCCTTCCTCCAAGGGCAGTGGGCATTATGCAGTGGAAGAATGACAAAGGAATTAGAAACAGGCAAGGATACAAACCCAGGTTGGGACCAGCTATATTGGAAAAACATGGCAATGAGCAGGGATTCTGGAGAAGGGACCTGGATGAAGGAATGCCAAAGACATTCACGCACACAGATAAGGAATAAACTCATCCCCAGCCCCATGGCCAGACCCTCCTGATGGGAATGGGACTGAAATGGATTTGACAAAGGCATAAGCTGGAGACAAGATTGTTATATGACTCCTGAGTCTGCAGAAAAAAAAGAGAGCCAGGGAAAAAGACATATTAAAGTCTCTGCCTTGGCCATACTCCAACTCAATTAATTACAAGCTGCCTTTTAAAATTCCCCCTGAAGTTTCAGCTGGATAATATATTCTTCCATGCAGGCCCTGTGAGGCTGAGGAGTGCTCCAGCCCACCACCGAGCTACCGATTGCTGCACGCAGTGCTTATGTTAGGTCAAGCTAATGAAGGCCTTGGGACCCCTGGAAGTGGGAAGTGCTTGGGACACCGAAGATGATGAAATCATAGAAGAACCAGCAACAGTCACTTTGCTATAAATCTTCCTGATGGGTGATATTTTGGTTAATGTGCTTATACAACCTCACTTCTGCCTTCTAGTGGATAAAAAATAGGAGAACATTGCAGCAAAGAAAGATCTACTGAAAGGAAAATTAGCTTTGGCTTCCTCAACATCATTACTAACAAGCCTTGAAGATCAGACTCCAGCAAAGAATCTTGTCATTTTTATTCCTGAAAATGACTTGCATTCACTTCTCACCCTGACTTCCATTGACTGTAATGGTACAAATCCCAACTCCTCTCTTTTAGTATGGACTCAACCCTATGTGGAAGGCCAAGGATAGTGAAATGTTCAATACTGTGCTGATTTTGATCACAAAAGGTCCTGCTGCATCCACTTGTGGTTGTACTGTGAAAAACTTGCTTACTTTCTTGCCTGAAGACCTTGTAAGAAGCTCGTCTTCTGGACCAGAAGAAGCAACAGTGCATAGGAAATGCAGTTTGCCAACAGTTTTATTTTATATAAGCAATTATTGCTCAGTTCAGTATCTACAACTGACACTGATGCTCTAGAAACCTGAAAGTGGGGCTAATAGGCTGGAAATCAATGAGTGCAAATGTAAGTACTCCTCTGAACTGGATGGACATCTATACATTTGTATAGATGTAATGTAGAGAAACGTATAGATTAGAAATGTATAGATGAGAAACTACAAATGAACTCAATAGTCCCTGGATGAGTCGTGCAAGGGGAAAGCTAGGTAAGGTTTTCTTAAAAATTTGTCTTCTTTCTGATATACAAACACATTTATTTCATGTAGGGAAATAAAAAAAGCAATGGAATCACTTGTCCAATGAGATGTTTCATCCATTTCTGGCACAGAAGAGCCCCTGGCAACCACACAGCCTGGGACTGACTGCCTGGGGACCAGCTCTGCTGGAAAAGGCTAGAGTTGCTTGGTGGACAGTGAGCTTGAATATGGGCTTACAGTGCTCCTGGCAGCCAAGAAGACCAGCACCCTCCTGGCCTCTATGAATAGGAGCACAGGCTGCTCCAAAGGCCATGCAGTGTCCAATCTAGGGCTGGGAGACAGAACTAGAGACATCCTGACGTCCCTTCCAACCTGAACTATTCTGTGATTTCAGGTTACCTTGAACATAAAAACTACACGTAGCCACAGGGTTTTGAGATGTCCTGTTAAAACAGACATTTCTGATCCTTACCTATCAACTGAAAAGGCCTAAGGAGGAAACACATCTTTTTTGCAGTCAGTGACAGTTTTGACATTACTTTAAATGGTGCCAAAGTTTTGCATCACATCTTTGACCCGTCTTTCTGGGGCTGTGGTGGAACCCAGCCTTGGCTTGGGGTCAGGGATTGCAGGGCTGTGTCTGAGTCTCACCTCTTATCACATATTAAGTCCTTTAAAACTGCAGTGCCATGTGGAGGTTAACAATCTCCTGCCTTCTCCTCTGCAGTAAATCACTTAAAATCTTTCTAGTGGCTGTAAAACTGGAAGAGGTCAAGTATATAACAAGTATTTGAAGAGCAGAGGACTTTAAAAAGAAAGTCTGCAGCAATGGAGCACAGATTTGCTGTGAGATTGTGGAATCTCCAGGGACAGTAAGAAATGGGGCAGCAGAGCTGTTTTTCCAAGACAGTCTGCTTGTTGCACCCCCTTCCCTCTTTCCTTTTGTAGTGTTCCCCTCTTCTGCAGGGAGATTGCTTGCTCCAGAACTGGCTTCTGCCACATCCCCATTCATTCACCACACACCCAAAGGAACAGGGCAGGCAGGAAAACTTCTGCTCAACTCTGGTAGTTATCTAGAAGTGAAGTTGGGAACATGGGCCACTTCAAAGGCCACTTCACCCACTCCCACTTGCAAAGAAGAAGTAAGACCAGTCCCTCTGGCCACCACTACTCTTACCATTAGACACTTATTATTAAAGCTGAATTTGTTCTTTCTATGGCTTCCCATTGTATTGGGTGAGATGATGCTCTCTTCTGTCCTGACTTGGAAACTCTCCCTTCTCTGGTTAAATCTGGGGGTCCAAGCCCTATAATTAAGGTTGTATATCTAACAGAAATATATTTTCATCTAATGCTTATGCTCCCAGTTCAGATTTATCATTGTTTATGATTCAATATTGGCAGGGATGCCAAAAGCTAACACATGGAGGCCACTCAATATGTTCATCGAGGGAGGAAGAGATACCTACTGAAGTGCAGATCATGGTTCAGAATTCTTTACCACTGTTGCTAATGAGACTATTTGGCTTCTTTAATAAAACTGGTATTGGAAATTGCACTTTAAAGAGGGAGGACAATGAAGCATCACACCACTGAAGGGCTTCATTGGAGATTTTTTTCCCTATAGAGGTTCCAGTAGTAATTTTCAGTCACTTTCAGCCAAAAATCTCATATAATGGCAAATTTTATCAATGATGGAAAAGTTTTACCAGTCTTAAGTGAACAAAATGGCATTGCTTACTTCTGCTAAGGATATGCAATCCATATCTTTTCATAATAAACCAAAACCCACACCTTTCAGGACAAGGACTTCCAAGGTTATCTTTTCCTAATAATCATCTCTGATGTGCTGTTTGTGACTAGAAATGGGTACACCCCGCAGCTTGTCACCTGCTGAGAGCAGAACATCAACATGTGGAGGATCTCCTCAATTCCTTCATTATACTCTTCTTCACTGGCATCAATTCGGAGCTGTCTCCCTGTTCCTCCCACAACCCTCAGTGACTGCTCCTTAAAGCAGCTCTTGAACGCTCTCTCGTGGCTAAAATGGAGAATACTTTTAATGTCACAGTACCTTTTCAACCCAATTTTAATTAATAAATCACTCTCAATGACTCATGCATCTCGGAGTTTAAAAGATTTTTAAATTAATGCTAAAATTATCGCTATAAGTATTATAATACTTTATTAGAATTTATTTTTAGGCACTGGAGTAGTGTTCTTCACTACATGAAAAAAATCATAGACTGGTTTGGATTGGAAGGAACCTTAAAGCTCCTTCAGCTCCAGCATCCTGCCACGGGCAGGGACACCTTCCACTAGAGCAGCTTGCTCCAAGCCCCTGTGTCCAACCTGGCCTTGAACACTGC
>JBCJKH010047925.1:0-20230 GCA_039877255.1 Loriculus beryllinus | reverse complement strand
TATATAATATAATATAATATAATATAATATATAATTAATATAATATAATATCATATAATATATATAATTTTGAGACTAAAATTATTAAAAAAAAAGAGTTGCTTTGTCTTGAAAGATTCTCTCTTTCAAACACTTGAAATGTCCAAACCAGGTGATGTTTCTGCTACAGATGGATTTCATGTCTTAAATCTGTAGATAAAATTCCCCTTTCTGAATTGTAACTAATCGGTAGCAAGGAACTAGTGCGCATGGAAAATACTACGGACAGTGTCAAGCACACTTGTATATAGCATAATTACAAGCTCCAAAAATTGTTAGCAAGATGTCCCTTTTTCTAGAGGTTGACCAGGTCTGCAGCTTATTATAGTTTAGTGTGTTATTGCTTGCTGTTTGTGCCTGCTCAGGAAGAATCCTGCCTCTTCTTTATGTCTGCCTTCTGCTCTTTCTTGGCAATGCGTAATTTGCGGGCAGGAATGAAGTTTTAAATTGGACCAGCTGATAGAGTTAGACAAAAAGGTTAGGTTTGTTTTGTTTGCTTTGGGTTGGTTTGTTTGGGGGTTGTGTGTATGTGTGTGTGTTTCAGTTTTTGTGTTTGGTTTTTTTTGTAGTTTTTTTGTTTGGTTGTTTTTTTTTAATTTATTTAATGTATTTAATTTTTTGTTCTTTTTTTTTTAAAGGCCACACAAACCTGTCTTAGGAACACACAAACTTGCTTTATTTCAGGTCAGCTGATCTAGTCAGCTAATCAGATGTCTTTTCCCTACAGATCTCACTTTATGTTCTTACATCCTCAAACAGCAATGACTCTTTGTTGCTTCCCTAGTAGAAACTCCTTCTACTTAATGAATGTATATGGTATTTTCTTTTTGGCATTCTCAAAATAATTATTCTTTTGTCTAGTTTGCTAAATCTAGTGATTAGGAATATCCATACTATTGATGAATATGGATTTCTGTGAATTGCCATTCTCCTTTCGGAAGTCCCTGGTCTCCAGAGACTCACAAGTACATATATGGTGTGAAGACTAGGAACATGAAAAGCCAAATTCACCCAAGACCATTCTTTTCTTAAATCAGTCTATACTCTGCAGTTGTATTTTGGAGATCTTTAGGCAAAGGTAGGTTCTCTCTCACACTGTTCCCCACCTTATCAGGAATATCCCTTGCTTCCAAGGAAATGGAGAAAAAGCCCGATCGTTCCAATCACCTACATAAGCACATTAGATTTGTCATTTCTTTAGTATGTGTTGCATTTGCAATTTCAAGCAGGGCTCTTATGCAATGAGGAATTGTACTGCTAGGATTAAACGTCACCATTTCTGTGCTCATATTATAAAACTGGAACGGTGGAGGCTTTAAATAGCAGGTGCAATCCTGCCAACCTTTTTTTGTCGAGATGCAACTGCTGCTTCCTGTCTGAAAAAACCATCTTGCTTGCTCAGAGGGTTCTTCACATGCTGCCTGCTTCTTACCCACTTGGCTATTTTCTTTTCCCTGTGTGATGGAATTCTCTTCAAGGAATATAGTCTTTCTCCCTCAGAGAATCCTTACTGTGTGTGTTTGTCTACAATTTCATGAGGGTCTGTTCCTATTAAGGCTGGATGGAAATAACTGGCAATTAAGTCTGTGTTTTGCATAATGGTTGAAGCTGCATTAGTTTCTGCAGGAGTCCGTCCTATCAGGTACACTCTCTGCAACATCTGTAGCAAGCCATAGCACTTAAATTCAGAGATTTATTCCACAGTAATTGTTTGCTAGAAATACTAGAGGCTATTTTTAACCCATTGCACTATATTTTATTGACCAAATGCATAATTAATTAATAACTAATATAACATTGGTATTTGAATAAGGTTTTTTGGAAGATGTTAAAATGCAAGTAAGGAATAGGTATGGGACAAGTTCTCCTGAAGGATACTTAGAAGCAGCAGGTATCACAAATTATCTAACAAACACAGGTTAGCAGCGGTATATGAAAAAGAACAACATGAGGAACTTTAATCAGCATTTAACTTGACTTAATTTGAAGTGCCATAGTAAAAACCTTGGAAAGTAATGTTGCATTTGCTTGACCTGAAGAATATCAGAGTATTTTTCTTGAAGGGTCTGCTCTGCAGTTCTTGCACAGAAAGGAGCACTTGAGCTTAGGAGTGAAAAGCGAATTAATTTT
Source organism: Loriculus beryllinus (assembly GCA_039877255.1). Taxonomy (NCBI): domain Eukaryota; kingdom Metazoa; phylum Chordata; class Aves; order Psittaciformes; family Psittacidae; genus Loriculus; species Loriculus beryllinus. The sequence continues at coordinate 18,061 of JBCJKH010047925.1, read as the reverse complement.
TCAGTCTATTACAGTCCATAGCTCTTTGATGCCAGTTACTGTGAATTGAACATCTCCATGGTAGCAGCTCGTAACCCTGCTGATTTAGGTAATGTGTTCTACTAACCAGATGCTGTGTGATAATTCTAGTTCCCATCAGTCTGAGTAATTTTCCTCCTAGTGAAAGGTGGAAAATCACACCCATCTTTTAGAGAATCTGTCCCTCACAACAATAAAGTTGTTAAGATTTCATAAAACTGTATGATAGATAAATGAGGCTTTTATATAAAAACTGCTGTAACTTTTGTAAAGGTTCACTTGTTTGTATTTGATAGCAGATTTTGCTGCTCATTCTGCCATCAGATGTATGTCATGCATACTGCATTCGCTGTAGACATGGTGTAAAAGAACTTAAAACCCCTAGTGTTTCCTGTGCAAGTGTGTTGATACAGAGACACAACCAGCCTCATAGGTGTGCTGTCCTGAAATTAGGATACTGCTGATGGAGTACAAATGACTAAATAATGGCCAGTCTCCAGTAGATGAAGAATCTGTTATTCTTAAAGCCAGGTGGTTCTCAGCCTGCTGTACCTTTTTCTCCAATGTAGTGCTTGTGTTGCAGTTCATCACGTTCACGACACGTTGACCCTTGTAAAACTGCATCTTGTAGCAACAGATAATTCACAAAGGGCTATGTATTCCAACGAGAGAGACTAGTCTAATGAAGGTGTATTCTTTGTACTAAATAAATAACTGTATTTTAACTGGCACTGAAAATAAACTGTTGACATGGGATTATACCTGCTAAAGCTTCCTTTTTTCTTTTGGTTAAATTTTAAGGTTAAAACTGAACTTTGCTCCCTGATACAAGGTTGTGGTATTTACGAAAGTCTTAAAATATACATTTGGCAGAACTGGTATCTTGCATCACTTTGCCAACAGATCTATTTTTGTGGATTATTTCAGTAGCAGTGGCATGCTCTTACATAGGCTTTTCTGAAATAGCAGTTATGCCACCTTCTTTCATGAAAGTCATCTGGTTTTGGTCTCTGCTTCTGTTAGTATTTGAATGGGTGTATTATGGAGATTTAGCTATGCAAGTGAAGAGACTTTACTACCTCCACCCCCCCAGTCCCTGGTTCAATTTATCAGCTATTTTCCAGATTTCTTAGGTCCAACTTCCTAGAAGAGAATTACTGCAGTTTTCCACTCCTCAACTTAGCTATTTCTGCACAGATCAAGCAGCACTGTAAAAGGTGTTTTATTTGAAGAGCACAGAACAGTTCCACTCAGGGATCAAGATAGTAATCCAGAAGTGATGACTTCTCTCACTGTTTATGTGTGTAACCTACTTACTTTGTTCTTCCTGTTACTTTGCAAACATACCATTTTCCCAGAAGCACTGCTGTTTAGCTTCTCTCTCCTATCTCTGTAGTTTCATAAATAGACCGAAGGTCACTGTTCTTATGTGGACTGGCTTGTACATTTCGGAGACTGGAAAGATACTTTATATTTCCTTTTCTTTTTTGGTGTAAGACAAAAAGCTTTAAAAGCTGCTACAGAAAGGACTATGAAAAGTGTAAGGATTCCTAAGGAAAGAGCTTCTGTCTGAACCCCGTCTGCCCAGTAAACACAAGTTTTCTTTTGCCTTTTATTTTAAATTGATTATCTAGTTGGAATTTTTCTTAGTGTTTTGAAGCCAGAGTTTTTACACAGCTGTAGGTGTTTGAAATGTATGACTGGAGTTTAGCAGGGATCTTTTGTGGTGGTGGTTTCATGTAACAAATACTCCAAAAGGCAGGAAGAAGATCGCATAGATAAATGGTTTATATTTTCAGCTTTTATTTTCAGACTGCTAATAATTAAAATCTCTGGACATTCTCCGTCCTGGATTTTTATTTGGCTTTTTCTCTATTTTCTAGATTTTTGCATAAGCTTCTAAAGAAGCTTTTTTCAAACTTTATTGTAGAGTTCAGAAAGTATCTGAAACTTTTTTTTTCCTCTGGGAGTGTAAGATTTTGAGAAACAGTTTCTGTCCTTTAACTGCAAAATTGAACAAGTTTCATTTTGCAATGTCAGACAGCGTTTCTGGCCCTAACGTGGAGGGGTGCGATAACATCCAGAAGTTATTACTTCAGAGCAGACGTGGCACTTGAATTGAGTATTTTCCTGTTCTAATCAACATTTTTTCCATTAAAGGTATAATTAATTAATGAGAATATACACAGCAATTAGCATTGCAGTGTGCTCTTAGGATACTTGCCTGCAAACCTCCACATGGTTACTTGATGCTGGTTTTGGGACTTTATAACATACTACTGAGTGCAATTGCCTGTAGATTCAAATACAAAGTCAGTCATAGACTGCATTACAGAGATAAACTCCACATTTAAATGCCAGTACAATATTGATACCTTGTCTGATTTCTTTTATACTCCTTTGAAGTCAGCAGTGAAAATATGTAACTGGTAGTCATTTCAAGGAGCACAGGGGTCAAATAAGTGTTCAGTCTATCCATAGTACGATGTGGTGTGGTCTTCTGTCCTCTGTTCCCATCTTGAAAGAACAGTCCCATAATACATTGTCAGAGGAAACCCCTCTGCCTTTCTTCTTGTCATAACCATCCATGTTGTGTTTATGTGCTCTCCATGTTTTTCCACCCTGGTTTTGGTATATCTGAGTTATTTAAGTATTTGGATTGTTTTATCCCATTACTCCTTGTTGACATCTCTCCCTTTCTTTGTTAGGTTTTATCGCACAAAATCCCTGGTAAGTTTTCAACACCATCTTTTTCCCTGTCTCTCTGTTGGATCAGATGTCAAGGAAAAGCTTTACTCTTTCTTCCATTTATGTATTTACGGAGTTTAAAGTGATATATGGGGATGCATGATATTCTAGAGAGCTGCATAGTTATTTATGCAGCCGCGCTCTACAAAACACTTCCTTAGTAGAGACCTATTTTTAGAATTGAAACAAATTCAAAGTATTTGGGTTCCTCTACTTAAATAGGGACTTCAATATTAGCTTTAAATCTGAAAGGAAAACAAATTCTTACCTTGCAGAATTAGTAGGTAAGGTGGAAGTCAGGAATTAGCAGGAATGTGGACTCAGTTCACAGGTGTGGTGCTGATAAGAGGAAAGCACAGGAAAAGAAGAGAAAATAAGAGCACTGGTGATGCAGAAATTTGAAATAAGATATGATAAAACTTTCCTTGTTTCTGTCTCTCACCTGAACTCATCTTTTCTCTGCTGCTTGATGGATATATCAATGGAACATACTATCTCTCCAGAGCCTTGGGTGACTTGGTTTAGTGTAATGGCAGAGGGGTTGAAACTAGATGTTCTTAAGGTCCTTTCCAACCCTAACTATTCTATGATCTATGATTCTGTTTCTGTAGCGCTATTCAAATCACTGTGTTGCTCCTGCATTTTAATTACATTTTTGCACTGTTTCTTGTTTTGTGTTTGTTTGTTTTAATTCTGGTGATTTTTTTTCTCATTAGCCCAGAGATCACCACTAGATTAGACACATTTGTAAGTCACCATACGATAATTACATGCTGAGTTTTGGGGTTTCTTTGTTCAGTTTTAGTTCATGATACTCTGCTCATTGTGTGTGTGCTTCTGTCCTAACTTACAGATCTTTCTTATTTCAGTAGCTTGAAAATTGGTCGTTTGTGTTTGAGATGAAAGTTCTCCTGTCTGTTCTGCTTCACCTGTGTGTAGAAACAGTAGTGCTTTGTAGTTTAGGCCAGTGTTATGAACTCTGCTTTCTGCCAGCAGTTTACTTCAGTAGACCTGCTCCTTCCTAGTGTACTCTGTCTTGGTGGTGGTAGAAAATGCAGAGTACATTTGAAATGGCCTCTGCATTTAAAATGCAGAGTATTTTGTAAAATGGCAATTGTAAAATGCAAGGTCCATTTATAAAGACAAATTCAGTGGCCGCTGTCTGCATATCGCTTCTTTTATCACTTACACTTGCTAGTTGTCTGGATTATTGGCTGACACAAACCTTTTCCTAGAGTCTGTACAAACTTTGATAATCTCTCTTGTTCTCTCACCCCACAGCTGGGCCAGCTGCTGCTCACTTATTACTGAGAGCAGGTGCCCATGCAGTATTTACCCTAGAACCAAAGGAAATAGTTTTCCTAACCTCAGTGTACCTAAACTCATTATTTTCTCGCTTAACATGATAATGGTCTCATACTGTGGGGTGTTCCGTATTGCTAACCTGCCCATCAAAAGTAGCTTACATGGCTTTTTTGGTTGGGAAGAAGGAAAACAGTTTTCCTGTAAATTTGCTGCTCCTTGAAATGAGAAGCTGGCTCAACAAGTGTTGTTCTGTGAGTGGCCAGATGAACATGGCTGTCTTTAAAACTAATTTACTTCTCTGGTAGAGAAGAGAGTTGCCAGTACTTTGCCTTTGAATGGGATGTAAAAAAGTAGGATCCTGCTCTGTAGTCTCAACCATAAAAACATATTGAAGGCAATTCTTCCAATGAAGGAAGATCAGATTGACAGAAAGATCTTGGTAGTCCTTCTGTTTTAAGCATCTTTATTAAAAGGTTCTGGGTTCACTTTGGAGTAAGGGTATATCAAATTATATGAAAGTAAAAGACTTCTTGTAGCTTTTTTTGCTGGAATCCATACTTCTTTTTTCCTGGGGTTTTAGTATCTTCCTGGGAATGGTGTCTGCTCGTGTGGCCAGACATCTGTTTTGAAACTTGGATTAACCTCTAAGCTAGGTATTTGGACTATGCTTTTCTCTTGCAACAGCCATAATCACCAGCAGAACTTTAATGAACATCCAGAAGGATGTTGAAGAAAGTAAGTGCTGAAAATTATTAATGATGGTTACTCTTAGGTTTTTTAGAACTATTTGTTCTCTTCCTGAGTTGGGAATGAAGTATTCCACTTACAACCTTGACTGAAATTGCAGCCAGAACACAGAGCTGGTAGCAAGTTCTGCCCACTGATTTCCTCCCTTTTCCCTTCTCTCACTAAATTTTCATGCTGAAGTTTAGGATGCACCAGGGTTTCTTTATTAGTTTCAAGTTAATTTAACAATGTATCTAAATTAATGCTGTGGTTCTGCCAGTTTTGATGGTACAGGTTGTGAGCAAACTCCAAAACACTTGCATAGTTTCTGTTTGGAGGACTTGACTGGGAACACTATGATGTGAAAGCTCACACTTTCCGGGGATACTTTTCTGGTTTTGCCCAGCAAACTGATTCTGTGCCCAGATACAAAGTTCCAAATCTATGGGAACTGCAGACTAATGATTGCCAAAACCATTCTGTTCCTCATCTTTAAAGTTCATACCTTTTCTTCCCTTGAATGACCACCACATGTTCTATTTCTGGGCACGGCTACACTTTCTGCTTTTCTGTATGGCATTATGTAGTACTGACCATGCATGTTAGACTAGAGATTGGTTTTGTCTGATAGCTTAAGACAGTAAACACTCATTAGAGGCACTGCAAGCTCTTTCAGATCTAGTGACTAGTATTAAATACTTGAAGGTGCCAGAAAACAAGCAGTAGTAAATTGTGCGGTATTTTATCTCTGAGTGTGGGGTTTTGGTTCTTTTTCCAGCTGTTTGTTGAGAGGAATGATAATTTTTCTCACAATTGCTGTTGACTTTTAATGTTTCTTGTACAATATTTGGTTTTAATATCATTAAATGTAAATATTGTTGTAAATAAATGTTTTCTATCGATGAAAAGCAAGTGTGTTGCTGCTTTCAAAGTAGGCTGGTTAATTTTTGGACAGAAAAGAACATCTGCTCCCAGCTACTTGGCAAATAATGTAACCAGCAAAAAAATAAAGGATGATGTTCTGCCTTTTGCAATTGAAAAAAGCCCACTTCATTCTCTGATGAATACCTGCAAAGGTGTTATAAGTAATAGGGCATGAGAATTTTAATAGATAACTGAGTCTAAGGGCAAAGTAGAATCCAGGCTGCTTTTCATACCTAATTTAACTCCAACGGTGATGAAAGCCTGCCTTTGTCCTTCTATTCAGCTGCCATTATTGATAAGCACTAGTGTATATATTGAATAAGAAGGTGTTGGACAGCTTTTAATGTGATATGTCATCTGCTTTATACTTCCTGCCCTACTTTTTCCTCTCATTTCTCTTCAGCTAGCTCTGAGCTTCCTGATGGCTTTCTGTTTGAGGTTAAGAACGACTTCTTGATTACTAATAATTCACTAAGCATTATACTGCATTTTAAAGCATTTCCACACAGGTGAACTGGGTGACAGAGTTAATGTTATACATAGGGGTTTTTCTTTTTAAGTGTGTAAAAGTGAATTTAGAAAATCTGGATATCAGGCAAAATATGTGAAAGTTCTGTTATATATTTTTAGAGGCTAAAATAACTTTAATTATCTGTACTCAATCTAGGTAATAACTATGTCTTATGATTAGAAATTGAGAAACATGTTTACTGAATTGATTTTGTCATATAGTTCTCACTTCAAAGAGAATATTAAACAGCTGTTTGCTTGCTGCACACACTGGTCTCATTACTGTGCTGTTGCACAACCTACTGTCAAACTTGGTTTCTCTCTAGATGTTTTAAGTGTATACAGGAAACAACCTGATTGGGTGTAGGTGGTGTTAATGCTCAAAAATACATTCAGGAGTTAGAGACAAGCAGATCTATCTAAAAGGAAATGTATCCCTATAATGTTTGTAGGCTCTAGCATGAACATGCTTAGTGGTTGAAATCAAAAAAGACCTGGCACTACTAATCTGAAGCAGTAGACATTTTCAGTGTGTAACTTCTGTTTCTGTTCAAAGCAGTGCATTTCAGCTGTGGAAACTGCTCAGCATTCTATCTTCAATTGACTGAAGAATCTAAGCATTCACTTTAACATACAAGTAGTCCCATTAGTTACAAACTGAACCCTGCATGATCCAGGTCCTACATACATTTGGGACACAGCTGCATTTCTTGCCCTTGCTATAAACCCATACAGAAGATACTGTCATTGAATTTCAACCAGTGTAAAGAATTCAGACCAATGCATGCCATTACTGGTAATTATGTGTAGCATAACATTTGTGTCACGATTCTTTGCTGTTGTGCAAGCTGTGCAAGCCCACAAGTAGCATTAGGTTTAAACCTGGGTTTTTTTTCTAGTGTTTCAGGATTTTTTAGACTTCAGACTATTCACTGAGTGGGAAACAGGGGAGGTTTAGATTGGATATAAGGAAGAAATTCTTTAATGTGAGGGTGGTGAGGCACTGGAATGGGCTGCCCAAGGAAGTTGTGAGTGCTCCATCCCTGGAAGTGTTCAAGGCCAGGTTGGATGAAGCATTGGATGTCATGGTTTAGTGTGGGGTGTCCCTACTTATGGCAGTGAGGTTGGAACTAGATGATCTTAAGGCCGTTTCCAACCCTAACTATTCTATGATTCTATAAGCTCATTTAGGACTAGCACATACAAATTCTAAACTCATTTAAGGGAACATTTTGGGGCTTGATTACCTGTTACAGGTAATGTTGGGAAAACTCATTTCCCCATACCTGTAATTTCAGAAACTAATCTCATGAGTGTGTACTGATTCTTACGGGGTTTTTTAAACCACCTGATTTCACAGATGATAAAAAAAAATCCCTATCCTGATAGAAGAGCTTTTGTCTGGGAAGAAGGCTTCTTATAGAACTGTAAGAAATAATCCCTGTACATAGATTAAAACTCTAGAAGTCTCTCTAGATAGCGTGTTTAATAAACTAACAGCTACAGAAAGACTGGGGGCAAATAAAGGAAAATAAAATACATGTTTATGGGACAAAGGACTGGAAGTATGGTGGGAGGCATTGTTCTTAATCCACTGAAGACTGAAAGGCTCTTTTCCCTTAATTTCTTATTCACCAGTTTCCCCCCATTATGGTCAAAAGAAAAAGCGTACTGTGTATCTGAAGGTGGAGGGTTTCTGTGGTATTATTCATTCTTGGAGCAGAGAATAGGAAGTGAATAGGACAGCTTTCAAGAGGAGCAGAGTTCACAAACTGTACTGCATGTGGCAAAGAGCACTACATTAATGCAATTAAAATGTGTTCTTATCCTTAGTTTTAGCTTGATGAGTATTATCAAAACAGTACCTAGGGTCTTGTGGGTATGAGGTATTCAGTTCCTAAGTGAGCTTTACATAGAAGCGAGGAATTGCGAGGGGAATGGGTGACTGTCAGATAACACTTTAAAAGCTTTCCATAAAGACAGAATGGGCAGATTAATCCAATTTGACCAGAAGGCTGGAAGCAACTAACAAAGTCTAAGAGGATCGTGGAGAAAACTCAAGTATCTTCCTGCTCAAATGGTTGTTTTCCATTATTTTTGACTTGCAGGTGTCTGTGTGCCTCTCACTCCACCTTCTTTTTCGGCTGGAAAGCCTTAGCTTGAACAGTAGTAGGACCTGATGTCTCTGCAGATCCCTTGGAAATAGTCCACTACAAAGGGCCTGGTCTTCTGAGAGGTGTTCTGTTAGTTTAGTTTGGAGATAAAGATTACAGGAAGGTGAACATTACTGTGTGCTGATGAACAGGCTTCAAGTCTGACCAATGCAAGTAGAGGATATGCAGTTCTATTTACTCCCCACTTAAAACAGCATAAAAGAACCATGTGTCTTTAAAAAACCAGAACAAAACAAATCCAAGGAAATAGAATAGCCTTCAGAATAAGGGTCATTCCTGGGGGAAGGATATAATAGGAAGAAAAATAGCTATAGCAGTAAACCTGATATATCTATAATTGATAGTTTATACACAGTTGCTTATAAAATATCTCTAGATATAGAGAGATAGAAAATATGCAGGTATACAGACTAGATATAATTTAGACTGTAATAAAAGGACAGTGATCCGAAACAACTTTTTTACACCATCTACTACATTCAGGAAGTCATATATGCAGGAATTAGGGGAGAGAGTGGGCAATCAAGTCCTTCATTTATGTGTGCTTTTCCAGGCTTGCGACATACTGGATTTAAGGTAATGCTATTACCCATAATCTTATTATAGCTTGTTATGCTATAACAAGTGTTACACTACCAGTGGTTTAATTAATGGGGTTGTGACTACAGTCACAAAATGTATTATGACATTTTGACTACAGCTCAAAAACGTATATGAAAAGTATTATTAGGGCAATACTTATGTATCTGAACTTTTAAGAGAATCTGCATATGCTTGTTTTTATTTTCTGTGGGGTTTTGTAAAGATGAGAAAATACTGATTTATGCTTGGACATTAACTCATGCTTTTAAACAAGTTCAGTTTATCAAGAGTCTTTACCTTCAGTCTTTCAATTCAGTTTATAGGCCTTTCATTGCCATGACTTCTAACCAACTCATGCATTTCAATTTCTTTATCCATAAAGACAGGAGATGGTGTAACGTCTGTGTCTGTTCCAGATGGGCTCAGGGGCAGAAAGAGTGCACATGTTGTTCGGAGAGGAATCCCCATCCCAGCTCTCCTAGGTCAGAGAGACATGGGGTACCTGTTGAAGTTACTGAGGAAAAGCTGTTTAGAATCAGCAAAAGAGGAATGCAAACTACAGAGGTTTACATGAATTAAGGTTTGCTGAGTCTGATGCTTGGTGACAGGGGTTCTGTACCATGGGAGAGTCCAATTCCCAGGTCTCAGCCTAGAACTAAGAACTGAAAATAAGTACAAAGGAAAATCCACCAGGCTGCATTTTCTGTGGAGTTGTGTGTTAAGTATGTTTTCTGCATCATCTGTCTCATTACAAATAATAGTACATATGATTGTCAGCAGAAAGAAGAAAAGCAACAGAGTGTCAGTTGCTCCAATTTGGAAAATAAAAAATAAGGATGAAGAAAGAAATTAAGAGGTCTGATGAGATGATGCTGTTCAGTTCTCTCCTGACTTAGTTTGTCCTTTGGGAATAGTTTATTTGAAGCATATTTGTTGTAGGAAAGAGTTTGTTTTCTCTTGAGAAAGCTTCACTGCATTAGGAACCTGTAGCAAATTATATATGATGATCCCGTTTAGTGCAGAGCCACTCTTAGAGCGCAAGGTAAATCACTGTGATTAGATTGCAAAGGAGGGCCCCAGTTTTCCCCCTGTTGCCACAGGCTAGAGCACACTGTTTGAAAGACAGGTCTCTGCAGGCAATGCCACTTAGCTATCTTTTATAATGGCTATGGTTTTAAATACGTTAGGCTGCTTCTGAACCCTGTGGTCGATTTCAGTGTGCTTATGATGGTCAGAAGCCTGCTGATAAATACTTAATGATTTATCTTCTCCGGTTGCAAGTTCTGAGTGGCCTGGTGTCTTTTATGACCTTTCAGCTTTGTGATCTGGGCCTAGTGGGTAGTGACTATCAAACCTGGCTTCTGACCAGCCGATGAGTCTGGTGCTGTCCCATCACTGTCATTCCCTTTTGAAGACTTTTAAAGCATAGGGGCTTCAGTCGCTCTGTTCCCGAGTATGGCTCTGACCTTGAACTGGATTGCCCTTTCTGAGCCTTTTTTCTCTCAGGGTGCATATTTAGGCTGGTTTAACTCAGGTCTTGGAAGAAAAGCCTAAATCAGGCCTTGCACAGGATGAGCTGTCATCCAGAGATGGCCTTTCACCAGCGTAACTCATTTTCCGGATGCAGTCTTACTTACCAGAGTAGCCCTTTATCTCTTGGTGCTCTTCTATTACTAGCTGCCTTAGTTTTGGGAGCAGCAAGGCAAATATGATCCCAATCCATGTGGGTAGGGGTTTTTGTATGGTTTTGCTGGGGTTTGGCTTTTTGTATTTATGATAGTACTCAGGTATTCCAGTCTGAACACATTTTCACAGGGTTCAACTTGTTATTAACTGTAACAGAATGTTTCTGTATGAGGGCCTGTTGTTGCCCTTGAATTAAAATCCCCTGACTTTCCCTCGGGACTGCAGGGTAGGAAGTGCCTACACAATACGGTTGGCTGAAAGTCTGTAAGTGTGAATTGCCTTTGCATATGAAGGAAAAGCACTCTCTTACTGCAGGCTGATTTGTTCTTCCCAAATAAACTTGGAAGCAACGTTTGCTTAGCAGTCAGCTTCATGTTTCAGTTGAGCGAGAGGGATTTAGAGCAAATGCAGACAGAAAGTACCTTTCATTCCTTTCCACATCAGAAGAGACACGGTGCATCTCCAAGTGCCCCTCTATTGATAGGACAGACCACCAGAGTGGTCACTTCTGAGCATATCTGTAGTCTTTGCAGTTTGAGGATCCTGTTCTTCCCTGGGACCCCATATATTCCAAGGGCAGTTCTGCCTTCTGTGGTTGGGGGAAAAGGGTTGTGTTCTTTTCTCTGTATTGTTAATCAATCCTTGAAGTTGTTCCCCATATAATTATCAAAGCTGTTTTAATGTATTCCTGGGTCAAGAATCTCTTCCTTGTCTGTCCTTTCTCCAGAGAGAGGAAAGTCACACTCATTTGATGGAGAAAGTGCTGTCTGTGTTAACATCTTGCTTTTATTTTAAGATAAAATATTGCTTATTACAATTAAGTGTTTCTGTGCCTTCAGTTGATGTTAATCTTTCATGTAGTGTTGGATTGAGGCCTATATTAAAACAGCTTGTGCTGCTTGAAGCTGTGTTTCACCATTTAGCAAAGCAGTACTTGTGGGAATTGTCTTTGATGGGAAACTTTTGTCTTACAAGAAACATGCTACCATTTTTCCATACTATTTTATAACTTCAGTGCCTTTATGTTGCAGACAGCCCTTCCTTTCCCATTGTGCTTTTTTCTTTAGTTCCTGCATGCTGCCTCATTTTGTGGTATTAATTGTTGTCTTTCCCTTAAAGTGGGCTGGCATGCTTGTTATTTCTTCTCTAAATCCCTATAGTTTAGATCAGAAACCTCATTTTGTTGTGTAGCAGGAACAGGCATTTCTTCTTGCAGATCTTACATCATCTGAGCAGCAGTGATTCTCTGTCAAGGTCAGTCAGTCTGTTTAAAGTGAAGTGATATCACTAGGGTGATCCTTAACTCTTTGGCATTAGAAAAACCTGCATCTCTCTGACCTGATAAGAGGTTGTATTTCATAAGATATCTTTTCATCATATGCTAATTTAGTTTTCAGATCTGTAATGTCATTTCTTTGTTTCCTGACAGGGCAGCAAAAGCGTACTGATAGGACAGGAATAAATGTGTTGGCTTTTGATTTCTGCAGTGTTTCACAGATAGGGATGTGTCACAGTGGTTCTTTACCTTTCTGCTTCCATACAAACTTTTTATCAGGGTTATGTTTAAAACGCTGTGTAATAACACAGGGCCACAGCCTAAAGAAAAGTACCACTTTGAGCAGAAGCTTCTTAGAGAGTTTGATGTTGTTGAGGTGAGCTTTGTTTGAGGGTGTAATCCAAGGAGAAGGTAGTCCCAGTGATTAGTGGGGAAAAAAGGCACCTAAAATCAGAGGAGTTTTTATTTAGTTTGCTTTGTTTTTGTGACCTGTGCTCTGTGGTGATATTCATTCAGTTTTACATCACAGTTATAAAGTGTGTACCCATTCATTTTTCAGCTTCTGAAATCTCAAAATGAACAATTTTTATCTCCTTAACAGGACATGGAGCAGATGTGAAATGTGTTGACTGGCATCCCACAAAGGGATTAGTTGTATCTGGAAGTAAAGATAGCCAACAGCCCATTAAGTTCTGGGATCCCAAGACCGGCCAGAGCCTTGCCACACTGTAAGTTCTTGCCCACAGATCTTGATTTGCTGAAATACAAGCTAATTTCATAAAGCTTTTTCATTCCTTTCTTAGTTTTTTGTCTTGAATCTTTTCAGCCATACCCAGTTGCTTCAAATATGAAGCTTGCGCTTTAGCTCTGCTGGGAAATCTAGAGGTTAGATGAAGACAAGTCTACACTTGGAAAATTGTGGCTAAAATATGGAATATGAAATGAAATTTCCTTTGTTCTTCTCTGTAGACTTCCTGCTCACACAGTTCTCCTTTGGAAAGCAAACCTGAGATATGGAAACACAAATGACATGTTTCATCTGGCTAATAAAAGTTCCTTAGGCTGCATGGGAAACATGCACAGTAACTGAACACTGTCTGGGCTCTACCAGTTGCTCTGAAGTATCCAAGAACAGGATTGAGGCATAGGGCCTTTGCACAGAAAGCCACAGTATTCTGGATTAGTAGCCTGAACTACTTTGCTATTGATCAGAATATTTGGGACTGATAAATTATCACTGTTTTGATGTGTCTGAGAAATCAGTATCGGGCCAAACAGTCTATCTCTGCTTGCAGGCATGCTCATAAAAACACAGTGATGGAGGTGAAACTGAATCTGAATGGCAACTGGCTGCTAACAGCTTCTCGTGATCATCTCTGTAAGCTCTTTGATATTCGTAATCTGAAAGAAGAACTTCAGGTCTTCAGAGGTCATAAAAAGGAGGCCACAGGTCAGAATTTGTTATATTCTGTGGATTTGGATTGAAAATTAAAGTTTTTGAGATCCTGATTTCCATTTATTAGAAATCCTGTGTTGTACTGTCTGATTGTGGCTTACTTTGTATTTCAGCTGTGGCCTGGCATCCTGTTCATGAAGGGCTGTTCGCCAGTGGAGGATCTGATGGTTCTTTGTTATTCTGGCATGTTGGGTATGTGGCATTTTCATCACCATGTTAGATAGGTATTGGTCAGATGTGCTTTACTGATGAAGTTTTCCTGTGTTTTTAAAGGACACAGTTGCTTGCACTGAAAATAGCTTTTTGTTGAGAGGGTGATGAATGGTTCAAAATCCTGGTTTCTTAGAACTTGTTCTGAGATGTTATAATTATTTTGTTTCTAAATGTACAGTTAATCCCATCGTTACTGAACTCCTTATTGAGAAGAACTGAGAATGTTCAGTTCACCCAATAGAAAAATAACAGAGGCTTATGTTTAGCAAAATATGGGACAGAGGAACAACTGAATAGCAAAAGGTTTGTATTGTGCAGATATTCACCAGTGTCATGACTGATTTGTTTATTGATTGCTTCAGGGTTGAGAAGGAGGTTGGTGGAATGGAAATGGCCCATGAGGGAATGATCTGGAGTCTGGCGTGGCATCCCCTTGGACACATTCTTTGTTCAGGCTCAAATGATCACACCAGGTATTCTCAAGTATTTAAAGAAAAGATCTAAGGGAGTGTATGTACACTAGAAAAGTGCATGGCATCAGTGAACAAAGAATAGATGGGGATGATTCTGATACACAACCACTGTGCAAAGCAGAGACACAAACTTACCTAATGGGAAGGCACTGACTTCTTACACTAAAAGGAGTGTCTGACATTTTTCTTTCTTCTAAGGAAGCCTTAAAAATACTAGGATTTGGGGTTTATGAGAGCTTTGATATCTCCTGAAGAAATTTTTAAGAAAGAATTGTTGTAGTTTCTTGCTTAAGAAATATTCTTACCTCCACAGCATTTTTTTCCTGCAGATCATCTGCTGGTCATGTCTGTCTTCTCACATTGCAAGCATGCTTGGAGGCACAAACTATGTGCGTTTAGGTTGAACATGCTGTAAACGTGGAGTGTTCTATAAGTGGAGTGTGTTTTCCCATGTGGATGTGTGTACTGACAAGTTTAGCTGTGTGTTAGGATGTATTTGAATTGAGTGAGAAGTTTTTTGAATGGACTAGAAATGTATCTGTCTGTTCAGGGTCTGATGTTAATGCCTTGTACTTATACTCCTTGTGAAATGTAACTGTGTAATTGAGTATGATAATTGTTGGGGTTTTATTTTTGCTTTGAGCCTCACACCTAACGTTCAGATCACTAAGTTCAGATTCACTGAACTTGATCTAGTAAGAGTTGAATCCTTATATAATCAAGATAGCATGCTATAAAAGTTAAAGAACTAATTACATTAATCAGACCCTTATTCAAGATCACATAACTTTCTTTTGACAGCAAGTTCTGGACTAGAAATCGGCCTGGAGATAAGATGCGAGATCGTTACAACTTGAATCTGCTGCCTGGGATGTCAGAGGATGGTGTGGAATATGGTAAGGCAATTTCACTTAATATGGAAGGAGGAGGGTTGGGCTCAGGAGCAAGCCTTGGTCGTTAGCTGACACTAGAGTGCAGCCTCTGGGTAAGGTGATGAAATAGTATTATAGCATTGGTGACTACGTAGGCAAAGATACTTTTTCTTTAAGATGATCATGATTTTACTCTCCCTGTTATCAGTGATCACCATTCCAACTGAGTTTTCGTTTGTTTCTGCAGCTCCAGGAGGTAAGGCCTGCTCTGTGAATCACAGGAAGAAGGTTTGGCTCACTCTGGGGCAGTATCTCCAGTACCCTTTTCTTCTCGAAACCTTCATGTGACTTCAAGACTTCCACAGTCCTGAACTACAGCAGGAAAATCTTTCAAATTATTGAACTTGACTAAAATCTTAGCACTTTCTTAAAGTATTATCTTGGGAATTTTAGGCTGCTCAGGGCCTAAAATTGTTAAAATAATGGTCATTTGCTCTATGGCATGCCTCAGCAACCTTTTCATCTCTGGGGTTGCATCTGCTTCTTCAGATTTGGGATGATTTGCTGTTTGGGAATGTTAATTGAAATGCAACATTTTAATACAATTTAAGTTTTAAAACAAATAGATTTGTTCTAACAAGAATGGGTATGGGTTAGTATTTCCTTTTCTGAGGAAATACGTAGTACTATGTATGGTACCATACGTGTAACTTTCCTGAAAGGATACAGTTTCTGACCTTTCAGAGTGTATTTTTGAATCTGAATTTGCAGTTCTTTTAATATCCTGTAATTCAGGTGACTCGCCAGTTGTGAAATATGTTATGATACCAATGGTAGTAAAAGCATGTTAGACTCTAAATTGATAAAATGATAATATAAAGGAAAGTGTTCCAAGTATAAATGTTGTTTTTCTCTAGATGATCTAGAACCCAACAGCCTAGCAGTTATTCCTGGGATGGGAATACCTGAACAATTGAAAATAGCCATGGAGCAAGAGCAGATGGGTAAGTAGTAGCCACGGGGAAGCATTTTCCTGGGTAGTTCAAACACTGTGACTTCTTTGATTCTTTTCTTTATTTTGTTTAGGGTTTTTTCTCCCCTAAAGTTCTGCGTTGTACCTATTTCCCATGTAAAGGAGGAAGAGTTCAAAACCTGCTAGTCTCTTCTGCTAAATAAGCTATGAAGAGGGTAACAGTATTCCTCTGTAAACCTGCATTGCTCTGATTGTTTGTCTCTCTGGTGCTAAAGGGAAAGATGATTCCAATGACATTGAAATGACAATCCCAGGATTGGATTGGGGAATGGAGGAAGTAATGCAAAAGGACCAAAAGAAGGTGCCACAGAAAAAAGTGCCCTATGCAAAACCAATACCAGCACAATTTCAGCAGGTAAGCACCTGATGCACAGTGACCAGAAGAACAACTTGTTACTTTTACAACTTCAGAAAGTGTATGGCTGTTGAATTGCTTTGGATTTTCAGTATCAGCTCTTTAGTATCAAAACCCACTGCAAAATAATTTGCCACAGTAGTTAATTTAATTACTCTTTAAGCATAAAATATTTGGTTAAGTCCTTATATCTTGTATCTGTATCTGAAAAATAGTATGTTACAAGATAGGGAAGTTTTATTCAGTATCGTTTTTAGCTTCTGTATATCCACCTTACACAGCATTCCAGCATATCCTTTCCTAACGCAGCAGTATGTCACATACACGTTGCTCCACAGAATTCATCTTGTGTTTACTCTTCTTTATAGGCATGGATGCAGAATAAAGTTCCTCTGCCTCCCCCACCCGAGCCATTGAATGATAGAAAGGAAGACATTAAGCTGGAGGAGAAAAAGAAGACCCAGGCAGAGATTGAACAGGAAATGGCAGCACTTCAGTACACAAACCCTCAACTCTTGGAGGTATATATGTAAAGGCAGATATTAGCAGATTTGTTTGTGCGAGTGGTCTGTGTGGTATGTTTGGACCTCAGCCTTAAAATTAGCATCTTGTTTTTGTTTTCACCTTTTAAAACACCCCTCAAAACCCACAGACCAACCAACTAAGTATCTAATTGGGCAGGATATTGGACTTAATATGTGATGCTATGACACGTTCAGTGAGGCTCCCACATTTCAGTTAACTCATACCGATGTATGGATCTCTGCAGCTGTACTGCTGTTAACGGAGAGAAAAGCACTAAACCTTTTTAAACTCCTGAGAAACGAGAGCATTGATTCTGATGTTTGGTTGTTACATATACTTCTGTGCTTGCCTGATTATCTGAGTGTCTCTTCTTTGGGCAGCAATTGAAGATTGAGAGACTTGCACAGAAGCAAGCTGAGCAAGTGCAGCCACCACCTCCAGGAGGCTCTCTTCACGGACCCCAGCCTTTTCCAGGGCAAGGCCCAATGTCCCAGATGCCTCAAGGATTTCAGCAGCCTCTTCCTCAGCAGATGCAAATGAATATGCCTCAGATGGGACCTCCTGGTCCACAAGGACAGTTCAGACCTCCGGGACCCCAAGGGCAAATGGGACCTCAGGGTCCTCCATTACACCAAGGAGCTGGAGGTCCACAAGGGTTCATGGGACCACAGGGACCTCCAGGTCCCCAAGGGCCTCCACAAGGAATGCCACGGCCTCAGGATTTACATGGACATCAAGGAATGCAGAGACATCCAGGTCCTCATGGGCCAATGGGACCTCCAGGCCCACAGGGTAATGCTGGCCCACAAGGCCACTTGGGACCACAGGGTCTACCTGGGTCTCAGACTCATTTAGGACCGCAGGGTCCACCTGGCCCACAAGGTCACTTGGGTCCTCAAGGTCCTCCTGGTGGTCAAGGAATGCAAGGGCCACCTGGTCCCCGTGGAATGCAAGGACCTCTTCCTCATGGCATGCAAGGAGCTCCAGGATCTCAAGGGATGCAAGGCCCTATATCTCAAGGGCCCTTGATGGGACTTAATCCAAGAGGGATGCAGGGTCCACCAGGACCCAGAGATAACCAGGGACCTGCTCCACAAGGGATGATGATGGGTCATCCGCAAGAAATGAGAGGTCCTCATATGCAAAGTGGTTTACTAGGACATGGTCCCCGGGAGATGAGAGGTC
>JBCJKH010047921.1:46349-59952 GCA_039877255.1 Loriculus beryllinus | reverse complement strand
CTGGAACAGACCTCCTAGAGGGGTGTTTAGTGCCCTAAGCCTGTTAATGAAGAGTCATTTGGAAAATGCTCTTAATAACATGGTTTAGCATTTGGCCAGCCCTGAAGTGGTAAGACAATTGGACTAGATCGTTATTGTAGGTCCCTTCCAACAGAGCTATTCTGCTCCATCTGCTCCGTTCCATTCTGTCCTGTCCCATCCTGTCCTATTCTGTACTACTTGCATCACCATGACCCTTCTGCAGAGGTAGGGATGAAACCAGCCTTGCAATACAGCTGAAAGCTAGCTTAGCTATATGGTTGTCCTGTTTATACCAGCCAATCTCTACCTCTTCCTTGATTACTGCTCACTTTCCAAACAGCTAAGTTTGATTCTCAGTTCAATCCATCTGGTGCATTGAATGAGACAAGGGTGCTGTAAGAAAAATCGTTGTTGATTGTGTCATTCAGGACTGATTCATAGCGGTTATACAAAATGGGCTACATTCAGGTTCCTTGAGCAACTGTACTTTTGACCTTTCCCCATTTTGGTGTGCTTGACTTTGTGTAATGAATAAGCCCAGACTTTGCCAAAGTGTATTGTTCAGCAGTTGTGAACTTTTCAGCTTTTATCTCCCACCTCTTTTTTTTTTGTCTCCTCCAGCTTGCTTCGTTTCTTCTGTCCTTCTGGCTTTGTCCCAGTCTGGTTCTTACCTACAAAGCTACGATCTGCCCTGCAGATGTCTCATTTAAGCTTTGGATCTGGATCTAGAAAAGTCCAGCTTCCACTTCTGGACTCTGTGCCACTTGTTTTCATCCATTTCCACTTATCTCACATTCTGGTTCCTTGTCCTATCTGTCTTCCCCTCCTCTGAGCCCCAACAAGTGCCAGTCTCTTTGCTTAAATGGTCCAGGTGTCACACCTTCCAGTTTTCTTCTCCCATGTAACATTTCAGCCCGTATTTATCCTAGTCTCCCAAGTCAGTATATCCTTATCACCTTCCTGGCTCTTTCCTACTGCTTTAGAATTAGCCACCCTCCTTTCCCAATGATCACTGTGTGCAGGGAGTGGGCAGGATCAAGGGAGATGCAAGCCCAAGAGATGCAGTCCTCCTCTTGCTTTCCCAGTCCAGATGTAGACCTTTGAGCTCATGTAAAGAAAAGGTCACTTAGACTGCAGAAGGCCCAGTAAGGAGAGGACTTTAGGCGTATTTTTTCTCAATTTTTTTAAAAACCAAACCCTCTCTTAAGTGTCTCTTGAACAAGTGTAAATTGCAGTTTTTCCAAAGGCTTATGGCCTGCCTAGGTTTTCACAATATGGCAAGAAGCAGCATGTGACATGAAAGGAGCCTTTTCTTTCTCTTCTCTTCGAAATTCAAGTCCCTTGAAAGCAGAGAACTTGCTGGAGCTTTTTAAAAAGGTCACTTTTTTTTTTTTTTTCCCTTAATGTTGGTAAAATAGCTTCTTTCCTCTAGACTGTTTTTGGAAATAACAGAGCACTTTTGCTTCCGTTTTTTTCAAATATCAAACCTGGCATGAGCATCTGATACGGAAAATGTCAAACTGAAAGATAAAATTTGGTATAGCTAGAGAAATCTTAGTAGGAATCAGAGGGCAGCCTGAAGAGACAGTGGTACCATCCCTAGCAGCACAGATCTAACCTCTGTCAGTGGGCTTCCTGGAGCATCTTTATGAGGTTGAGAAAGGCCTACTGACTGGCTGAATGCAGCCTTATAGGGGCTTAAACCTGGGGCTCAGTCAACAAGCAAAGAAATGATTTGATTTATTTTGGCTTGAATTAAACCCAAGTTTACATAAAAAAGCTCTTCAACAGCCTACCCCAGGCTTTCAGCACCTTTAATACTCCTTTAAAAATGCATGTAACACAATGAAAGAAAATCAGTGCCAGTACCCTGCATGGAACTAAAACCAACCAGCCAAGCATTTG
Source organism: Loriculus beryllinus (assembly GCA_039877255.1). Classification (NCBI taxonomy): domain Eukaryota; kingdom Metazoa; phylum Chordata; class Aves; order Psittaciformes; family Psittacidae; genus Loriculus; species Loriculus beryllinus. Next base: position 58,026 of record JBCJKH010047921.1, on the reverse strand, counting down.
GAACAAACAAGCAAAAGAATGGAAAAAACCTTCCACAGGCTGACTTTCTCCTCCTTCCCTTCTTTCCTCCTTGCTTCACCGATGAGTGCTTAGCTATGGGGCTGTATTTTACAGTCTTTCTTTTACCAAGGTTTGTTAAGCCATGCAGCCCTTGAATCATCCCCAAACATGGGAAACCTCAAAGAGAAGAAAAGAATTCAAGAGTTACTGGTTTTCCTCACTTTTTTTCAAAGTTTCTAGGAGCTCAGTGGTGTGGTGAGGTTGCAGGCTCTGAATGTTCTGGCTGTGTGCCACGAAGTGTGACAGACTAGAAGAGAGGATAAGTTTGGGATCAGGATGCTCCTCTCATGAGCCTGAAATGTACTGAGTATAGATTGAAGAAAAAGAGGAAACAGGAAAAAACATCAGCATCTCAAATGATGTGTTAGAGAGCTGGTGCCTGTGGCACTACATGTATTCATTTTCAGTGTGCTGTATTTACTTCTGTTTCCCCTCTCTGAAAAAGCAACCTTCAGGCACTTCACTAAATGGATTGAGAGGTTTGTCTGGTTTTAATGATGCTTCTGAGAAAGCCTGTGTGTTATTCCTCTACTCAAATACTTCTGAGAGATTTTGCAATGCCTCTTGTTAAATCATATCATTATGAATGCCTTGGCTTTAGTGGGCAGGCAATGTTCTGTTCTGGGACTACTTTAGAAGGAGTGACTGGGGTTAATAAGTTAATGTTTTCTAGGAGAGGGTATCTTAATCTGGGAGAGCATGGGAACAATCAGCTGATTAATTAAGATGTGTGTAGTGGAAGGGTATGAACATTTAACTATAACAATCAGATGAATTGGAAGCACAGTTTCTGTCTCAGGTGGGATCCTTTAGGGACACAGAATCTATTTACCCCGTGAAGTACAATTCCCTGTGCACTTTTACAGCAAACCTGTCTTAGTGGAGACAGACTCAGGCTCTACCCTTAATTATCATGGTATAAATCTGTAATACCAGAGTGTCCAAAATGAGGGAGACTGGGTGCTGCAGAAGAACTGGGCAGCAGAGGAAAACTAAGTGGAGTCACAGTGGTTCACCTGCATAGCTGAGATACATTCCAGCTCTATGGCTTTAGCAATGGAGAAGGAAACTTAGTGGGCTGGCATAAATGAGGGGCTGTAGTTGTGGTTCCTCAGCATGACAGTCATGAACCAGCATCCAGGAAAATAAAGTAGCTTGGGCTACATACCAATGGAGGAAGATGGAAGAGCTTGAGCTAGAAATGATGGATTTGATCCCACTGACTGGTATTGTTTATAGGCACAAAATGATCATATTAGAGAGGAAATCCTATTTGGTACTTCTGTGACCTCAAGACACAACTGATGTAGGGGCGGCATGTATATTTATCAGTACATTTACATCTGTCCTTAGCCAGGCTGGGACTGACCCTGTGCCCCATTGTGAAGGCAGTCTGCTTGGATACCACAGACTCAGAAGAATTACTTCAGAAGAATGAATTTATAGAAATTCTCAGTACAGATGACAACTTCAAATTTAGGGGGCCTTCCCAGGGAGACTTTGCTTGACATTCTTTTTTTGAACAGTCAGGCATTTAGGACTTGAGGTCCCTGTGCTTTAACTACTGGGTTTAACTAGTGAGTCTCTTGCACGAAAAGGGAAGATCTTGGTGGCTGACTTGAGGAAGAGAGCAGAGGACATGTGCACCTGAAGGCCTGTGAAGAACCAACATGAATTGTAAAAGGTTCTGTCTCTGCAAGAGCATCACCTTCTTTTGAGCTCTGAAGAGTGTGCGAAGCCGTCTTCCATCTTACACTGTTAAAAAATTGAGCTTAATGTGTAACCATTAGCTTTTAGAAATGATGGGCCAGCAGCTGAGCCCAAATTCCTGATATGCCATACAGCACCATGTGAGCACAGAAAAATAGCGAAGACTGGAGTCCTGAGCGGGTCCATTGCCCGATTCTCACATAGATAGCAGCAGCTGTTCTATTTCTAAAAGGTATCATATTAAGAAGCTTAATAATACCCACCTGTCTCCTTCCCATCCTTTAAGCAACCAGCATGGGCAGCAAGTATAAATAAGCAAGGGTATACAAAAGGTGAAATTTCATCCCATCTCAGGGCATGTTCTGTGATGCAATAAATGAGCAGTTGGAGGCAAGACCGGAATCTGCAATGCTCCTTCCCAGAGCTGGAGATAATTGTTAAAGGCAGACAAAGTCAGGGTGTGGATGGAGCTGAGTGGGACTGTGTGAGTGGGAGAAGAAACATGCCTGACTGACTCTGGCAATGGAGGGGAGTGCCTATTCTGGCAGCAGGTGGGTGAGCATGTGGGCTGCAGTGAGAGTGTGGTGAACATGCATGACTTGAGTTATTCCTTTGCTATGCAAATGGCTGAGTCAGGTGGGGGGAGGAATGTGGTCAGTGGAACAGATCTGTTCTGTCCTTCTGGTCATGGTGTGAAGAAAAATACTGAGACCAGTATTTCCATTAGGCTGTCAATCTTGAAGGAGTCCCAGTGAGCTGTAGCTTGGCATTGAATCCGCCTTTCAGCTCCCTGGGACACTACAACATCCTAATTCCCATTGGGGCTTTGTGGACCAGTTTCCAGATACTGTAAATTACTGCAAGGCAACTAAACCATTTACACATGGGCAACAGAAAATATAAATTTTGCACCATCTTCCTTGTCTGTCCATCTGTCTTTCTTTGCCACCCTTGTTGCTTTGTCTCCATTAGCTTTCCCTTTCTGTCACTTGAAGTTAAAATGGACTTTCTTGCTTCCGTCATTGATTCTCCCTTTCAAATGTAGTTAGCAATGATCATGGATTCTGGCCCATGTAGCACCGTGCAAAGAGGCTCCACTCTGCCTTGGGGAGAAGAGAAGGCAGAGCAGAAAAGCATCTGGAAACCAGGATATGAACCAGGCAGAAAACCTGATAAACCTGAGCATGCCTGCTAGAGCCAAAGGACCGGTGGTGACCAGACCCAGATCTACATAGGATGGAAACTGGGGATTAGAATCTGTCCTGACCTCTAGAGGGCTCTCCTTTTGGCCTTTGTCATGAGTAATGTTGCTGTGGAGCTAGAAGCTGTGACACCCTGTCTCTTGCATCATTGAGGTTGCTGTAGTGGGAGAGCCTCTAACACGGAGGGAGAGTGTGGGAAAGCTGGAAGGTTAGAGGGGGAGTAATGATGAGAGATAGATATGGGGAAGATGTGTTTCCACTCTGCATGTACTTCCCACGGGGCCTGTGGCAGTGAGTGGCTGCATGCTTGCTTGGGGCTGGAGATGGCTAGCATAAAGAAAGCTGTCTCCAAGCCCAAGAGCAGTGATGATTTCTGGGCCAGGACAAGTCCTGCTTTAAGTTAAGCACTCCTCTCTTTAGAGCTCTTTTCTTTAGTTTGGATATCTACTCTTTCCAACTGTGGGAGGCTGAGACTGATGAGGTGTGTGGCATGTGTTTCTTGTGTGTGTGTGAGGAAAACACTCCAAACAACTGGGCTTCTGAGCACTAAGAGGTTCTAGAGCTGATATGAACCTTGTGCATTCTTCAGCTGTTAGTTTTCTTTTACTGAATGAATATCACATGTCCTCCCTTCGCACATCATCCTCCTCACCCCCCTCCTCTGGGCTTTACATCAGCCTCCTTAATAAGAAGCTCTGTTTTTAGTCCCAAGTGAGTGCCGAGCCCTTCACTGCAGGTCCTACTGTTGCCTGAAGCTGTCATCTGAAATAGCAAGCTGGCTCTTCAGGCTTGCTGTATATGCCTGAAGAGCCAGTCAGAGCTGGGGTACCCTGCACTGTGCATGGGGGCTCACAGCCCTCTCCCTCCCCAGCCCCAGGACTAACAGGGGGGCAATGGAAAGTTATCTACCTGTCAAGTGGCACTGGTCAGAGCATGCACCAACAGATGCATCCTTTATTTTACCTATTTTCCCCTTCCTGTCCCCCCTGATGGTGACTTCTACAGGGTGCTCTCAAGGCATTTCTTTCACATGTATTTCCCAGTCGTTCAGCTGCTTCCACCTTTATCTTTTAGAGTTTGCTTGTAATCCTTCTGTATCAGTACTGATTTCTTGAGACTTACTTGCTTGATCCTCCCATACCCTCTTCAATATTCCAAGAACAAATAGTAATTCCTGGAGTTAAAATACAGCAAATGTAAAAGTGAGGGGTAAAAGGCTAAAAGGAGAAGACATGAAAATACAGTGTCTAATTAAAGTACAGAAATAGCTGCTTTAAAGGAATATTATGGCAAATAGCTTAAAAAGATACCAGAGTAGATTAGCCAGCTTTCTGAGCAGAACTAGCCCCAACTATTACACAGGGCTTGGTAGGAGCAATAGAGGCTCATGCATCAATTATGCAAAGGCAGGAGGAAGTTCGTTTGGGCAGTCATGGGAGGGAGTTGCAGATGCTCTCTTAGCTCTGTTCCAGGGTGGGAATCCTCTGTCACAATTGTCATGGATAATGATGAAACTGATGCACAGGGCAGGGCTGTGAGGTAAAGAACAGACTCAGCTTTAAGTGACTCAGCCGAGCCGTATGCTTACTGCTCACTCTAGGACTTTTATCTCTCTTTGTTTTCAACTGTGTGCAGTAGAAAATGTGTGCTTATTGTCCTGGTGCAAGGAAGTCCTGGTGCTTATTGTCCTGGTGCAGCTCCCCCTCTAGTGTCACCACAGCTTCCTTTTACTCCTATGTAATTGTGCCTCTGGGCCGTTTCTGCCGTGGGTCCCTCTGCTACACCTAAGGTAGCTCCTGACTGACGTGGTAGCACACTGGTCAGCGACTCCTTTAGGGGACTCTGAAAGCAAGGAGGCTCCCTTCAGTATCTGAATCATGGCTATTTAGCTCAACTGTCCATAGACAAGAGTTGAGGCTCTGAAGTGCTGGGCTAAGAAGCTCAGAAAAAACAAAACCTTTTTTATGAGGTTCTGAATGGTTCTCACTACTGCTAAAACAGATCCAGAGGTTTCCCTTGCCACAACATTTTTGCGTTTCCATCCATGCCTTTCTACAGTCACATTTTTTAACCTTTGCTCTTTCCTTTCTTGGTACAGCCTCCTCCCTACTCTTTACCCATCATACCTGCGTGCAGGGTGTTTTAGTGATTTTATTTGTTTAGTTGTTTTTATTATGGTATTTGTTAGAGTAACTATAAAGACCTATTGCTCCTGTCCACACTTGTTTGAAAGTGGGGCTAAAAAGCTCTGTGTATGTTGTGCAGGTGTGTAAGAATGGATGACTGTGACATGAAACAGTAGGTGACAAGGAAGTTAGCAATCATAATTTGATGTTTGGTTATTTCATTAGAAAATGGATGTGAAGAAAAGGACCTAAGGTGGCCCTCTTTTGAGAGAAAAGCTGTACTAGGTCACCTCCAGAGGTCCGTTCTAACCTGAATTCTCTATAAATTTAAAAATTTTGTTTTCTGTAGTGGTATTTTCATCCCGAGGTGTGCTTTTATTTGCTTGTCTCACAGTGAATGGCATGGTGGGACTGGACAGTATCTCACATCTTGTTGTCTAGGCACAGATATCCAATCAAGTGTTTCCCTTTGATGGCCTAAACAAATCTCACTTTGCAGGAGAGTACAAAATTACCATTTGAAGAGCTCATCTGTAGAAGTGTTTTGCCAATCAAGGGCTGCAATGCCAAATGGGGTCAAAGTCTTTACATTTTCTGAGTGTTTGCTAAATGAGGGCTTGCAGCTGGAATTGGAACTGCAAAGCTGAAACTAGACCCATATGTGAATTTTTCAGAATAGTTCCTTATTTTCCTGTCAAAATAGTTCCCTTTGAGAATCTCTGCTGGCTGCTTTCAGGCTTCTCAGTCTGCCCATCTTAGCACCTTATCTCCTTCTGGAAACCCAGCTATTCTCGCATGGTTTTTTCCATGTCAGAATAAAATGAATTTGATGGGTTCCTGATGGCAGCTTCAGTGTTCTTAATAATTTAATATTTTCCTTCCAAGACACTGTGATAGCCACAGTAGCCTTGATTCTGGCTTTCTGTAAAGACTGAGAAGGATTTCGAGTGCTATCAAGCAGTGTAAAATTTTTTTAGATATTAAGAAGGCAGGGTGAAGAAACCATATTTTGAATGACTCTCTACTTGATGTACCATGGCAATTGGCCCTCTGGGGGCACTGCAGGCCTCTATGTCCCTTCTCAGCTACCCCTGTCAGAACTGCTGCAGAAGGACTGAGCCTGGAATTGACAGATGACATTTACAGCTGGAGAGGCCAGGGATGCTGAGGACATTATTCCACGGCCCACTCCACCAAATTGCATCCCTGCACAACCTCCACCATGCAGACTTCCTCTTCTTCAGTCACTGGCTAATGGTTTTGGTGGCCATGTCTGTGCATGAGATCCAGGAGCCATGATGTTCCCAACCCAGCTCTCAGCCTTCCCCCTGCCCTGCCCAACAGACCTTAAAGAAACCGGTAGTGTTGCCACCTGGCTCAAGCTGTTTTCTAACACCACTATTATGTGTGGCCGTTTTGTAGCTAGCTGAGGCAGAATGTTTTGGAGTGGGTCAGACACCCCTCTTCCACAGAAGCCATTGGAAGAGCTGACTGCAAACAGATTTTCACTGCTCCGATGTGGACTGATGTCAAACAGTGCCCAATGAGAGCTGACAAGCTGACAGACCCAATCCATCAATGGAGGATGAGGAGGGGGGAAGAGAACGTCTCATATGCATGCATTCAAGAGACAGCAAGCAGTTTCACAGATGGGCCGGCAATGCTCTTGTAAGTGATACAAGTCCATATTTAATAGCTTATCCATTTCTCTGAAGGCAGACACAAGTGCACGGGATAAGGGGATAAAACAAGATAAGTGCTAGGCACAAAGTAGCCCACAGGAGTGGGGTGGGCTGACTGGGGGTACCCACTTTGCTCAGAATTGGGTTGCTGAAACCAGACTGTGGGCCACAAGAATTCATTCTTTCCCTTTTTGGCTTGTGCATCCTGTGTTGTGGAGTACTCCTGAAAAGTAATTGCAGTGGTGAGGTCAGGAGGAAAATGTTTGGGATTGGCTCCTTTTATTGGTGTATGGTTAGTCGTTGTATGCACAGTGAAAGGCTCTGGGCTGAGAAGTGTCCTCTCAGAAGAGTAGTGTTCTTTGGGTACTGCCCTCACCTGTGATAAAATCAAGGATGCAGCTTTGCTGGAAAAAGGAACTTTTGTTCTTCTGGTAAGGATCAGTGTTGTCTCAACTACGGGGTCAGATTTAGGATAGAGAGGGAGTTCTCACAGTTTTCTCCTGCCCATGGGGCATGGTACCTTGTCCAGGCTCTGAATGAGAGCACATCTCACAGCTAGCTGAAACCCAAATTTCAACTCTGCTGGGCCTGTTACCTTTTCTTAATATCATTCTTCATGTTGGCGTACAGAATAACACTCGTCACCTTACTTCAAGATTTTGAAGAGGCAAAGCCTGAATAGAAATATCCCTTGTGAGTTCACCTGTTTGGAGCTGGTCCAAGTGAATAGGCTTACCAGGATCTTCTCAATATAGGTCATTGAATCATAGAATCATAGAATGGTTTGGTTGAAAGGGACTTTAAAGATGATGTCGTTCCCAACCCCCTGCCATGGCCAGGGACACTTTCCACTAAACCAGGTTGCTCTAAGCCCCATCCAACCTGGTCTTGAACGCTTCCAGGGATGGGGCAGCCACAGCTTCTCTGGGCAACCTGTGCCAGTGCCTCACCACCTTCACAGTAAAGATTTTCTTCCTAATATCTAATCTACATCTCCCGTCTTTCAGTTTGAAGGCATTCTTCCTTGCCCTATCACTACACGCCCATGTAAAAAGTCCCTCTCCAGATTTCTTGTAGGCCCTTTTTAGGCACTGGAAGGCTGCTGTAATGTGTCCCCAGAGCCTTCTCCAGGCTGAACAAGCCCAGTCCTCTCAGCCTGTATTCACAGCAGAGGTGCTTCAGCCTTACGGACATCTTTGTGGCCTCCTCTGGACCCACTCCAACACATCCACGTCCCTCTTGTGCTGGGGCCCCTGGAGCTGAATGCAGCACTCCAGGTGGTGTCTCACAAGAGTGGACTAGAGGGGCAGAATCCCCTCCCTTGACCTGCTGGCCGTGCTTATTTTGATGCAGCCCAGAATATGGTTGGCTTTTTTGACTACAAGTGCACACTGCTGGGGCATGTTTTGCTTCTTGTCAGATCTGGAAATCAGCACTAGTTGGCCTTGATTTATTGGTTGCTGCCCAAGCAAAGTTCATGTGAAAAAACTAACCCCATGCTGACTCTTTTCCACATTGACCAATTTACTGCTTAAGTCAATAACAGGTCATTATTATAATTTCTTTTCTCCTCCTCCAAAATTCAGGCTGATTTCAGGTCCCACCACCAGTCCAGGTAGGAGCCTGGGCCAATATTGACAATTTTCACCCTTGTGCTGAGCTCATGAAAGCATCATTGTGGTAGCTTTGTATCAGACACCTAGGAAGTTATGGAGCTCAGTTAGCTGCTCTTCCCTCATCAGGAAAGTTGGAGAAAATTCTGCCCAGTGGTGAGAATATCTTAGAAATGGTCTGGTGGCCTGGGATTGGATTGCAGTTTTCATACCAAGCAGAGCAGTGCAGATGGTGATTGAGTAGAGCAATGCAGGTGGTGGTTGAGCAGAGTTGTGTTTGGGATCTGTGCATGGAACACAGGGGTAAGGATTTTGTTTCTGCTGTAGCACTGTCAGTAAAGGCTGGCTGCTTTATTTCATCAGTGCAGAGTATTTAGAGATACGAATGGTCAGTGTGCAGAGCACTTTGGGATCCCCTGCTCTGAAAGATGTGTGGGAAAACCAGGCTACTGTTGCATTGAAAGTTAAGCTACTTATTTGGTGCTATAGTATCAGCAATAATCCAAACATATAGCTTAAAAGTATAAAACCCAGACCCTTTCTGTTTGGTTCATGTCCTTTCCTGTGAAAAAGCAGAAACTGGCATCTCCTTGCTTTGTAACTGTCTGATATGCAGTCTTTCTTTCTCTCTTCCCCCACCTTCACAGCAGCCTGTCCTCATACTACTGATTCATTGTGCAATCAGATGGGTGATAACAGATGCTTCAGGAGAAGGGAATCTTCCTCCACAATTTGCTTAGCCAGTTGTGTGGTTGGAGTAGGAGTCAATTCCTTCCTGCCGTCTGCAGCCGTCTGCAGCCTGAAACGACTCATCCATCCCTTACCATCCTAGGGGTACAACTATAAATACTAGCAAGGGCTCACAGAAGTTGCCAGCCCTTTATTAAGTTCTTTCTTCGAAATCTGTCTGTGACCACTTCCTATGGCAACAAAAGGCTTCTGATGAAATACAGTGTGCACAGAGGTGCGAATGGCTGATCATTCATTTCATTGAGCTGCCTGCCCTTCTAGTGGTGCAGAAAAGGGTTAGAGGACAGTATTGACTCATTTTCACAATGTGCTTCATTTCCATTAGCAGAATCTCCTCTAATTTTTCACTTGGCCACAACATGGTGGCATCTGTCATAGAGATGGATTGGGGCACTTGCTGTCCTGAGTGGGATAGACACAGTTGAAAGGGATGTGTCCCTGCGCAAACATGGACAGGCAACTTCCAGTCAGACACAGCCCTTCTTCTTGCCTCAGTATTTAAGTTTGCAGGGATGTAACATTTCCATCATGATTTCAGTGATTAGGAGTGGCATCCTTTCTCTACAGCCATCTGGGGTGTGAAAACAAATATATCTGTGTGGTCCAAATTGATCCGGAAAGGTGGAAAGCAAACCAAAGGCTATCAGGAAAATCATCCCTCTCTGCTTCGCTCCTTCCTGCCCACCCCAGTTGTTTTGTTTGCTGATACATATTTATTCCCACTCTTCAGCTGGGCCAAATTTGTCTCTGTCTGGTGGATGCAAGGACACCAGGGGTGTCATGGCTGGCAGAGAAGTGGGAGAGGAGTGAGACTGGGATTTGCAGGGGTAGGGTACTCTTGGAGCTGGCCAGGTGATGGCTTCCTCTCCCCCCAGCTCCTCCCAGGCCTCCCTCCAAGCCCATTTCTGAGATCCTGACTGACTTTGGCAGTTGGCTGCCAATGCAAGATGGTTTCTATGGCAATGTACCACTTCTGCTGGCTCCCTCTTGAAGCTCTGCCTTCCTTTTCCTTCCTCTGCTCACCCGCCTCACCAGCCCTCCTGTTTCTCAAGCCTGTTGCCATGGAAAAGTCATAATCCACAAAGAATTTAAGACACCTCCCTCTTTTTTTTTTTTTTTTCTGGCTTCTTTTGGGGTGTTAGAAGTTTGCTTTTCAGTTTAATGTGTGGGTAGAGGAGGTTTCACCTGCCTCTTTGACACCTTGTCCCTCGGCAGTCTCTGTTGTGCACTCAGATGTCCTCCTGGAAGGAGGATAGAGGGAAGACGCAGAGGAGCTGCAGTTGATGGGCACCCAGTAGGGGTTATGGCTTTGAGAAGTGCTTACGTGACGCTGGAGGTTATGATAGGTGTTTGGAAGGGACCATGTAGTTAGGTGTCTGGAGTCTGAATCAGTAATGTTTAAGCACCCAAGATGTTGAAGAAAAAGGAGGAGTGAGAGATTTCTGAAAGGTGCCTCCTCTGGAGGCTGCTTTTTCGGAAGTGATCACAGTGACTGTTGCCAGCAGAAAAGGGTGCAGACAACTCATACACTGCCACAATATGTGCTCAGCAAGAGCTGTGAGAGAACGATGCAGCCAAATGTACTGAATAAAACCAGAACTAGAGCCCACGTTATCCCACCTGGTGCTCATGCTAATTCCCAAGCTTTCATGTTATGGCCATATTCTGTCTGTACTTGTGTGTGAGGTTTGTGGGTTACATTTTTAGTCAGTTAGCTTAAGCACCAATGAAAGGTGAAATCAGTTAAGTTTCTGCTCAAATTAAGTAAATTTGCCTAGATATCTCTGCAAAGTGCTGGGTAGCAGAGCTGGCTGAACTGGTGGGTGCTGTGGTATGGCAATAGAAGTGGGAATTGACCCTCAGCTGTACTGTCCATGGAAATGTTCTGGTCTTGCTCTCAGCATGATTGTTGTTTCCACCTGTGCTGTGTTCAGGCTTCCTGCAGTGGATACTGTGGCCTGGGATCCTCAAAAGCACGTTGGAAAAGCTTATTCACAGTATTTTTAGGTTCAAGAAGTCCTGGAAGTCTCCTGAGCAAAGAAATAATTCTTGGGAGATTTTCCACTCTGACTTTAGGAGGGAGAAAGGGAAAGGATTCAGATAACCTATCCCAAATTTGGACCTTGTACTTATTTCAGACCTCTTGAGAGTCCTTTATCAGACGTGATGTTAGCCCAAGGCTTCTTTAAACTGACCTTTTCTTGGAGAAGCAGCAGAAAAGATCAAATGCAGCTCCAGAGCAAAATGGCACATTTACTTCACTGGAGATGCAGCAAAATGGGCTGAAGTTGACTGTTTCTCTTTCTTACTGTTTAGGAAACATTGAAGATGCAAGGTTTGTTTCTTTTTTATATAGTAACTACATTCAGGCAGCCTGCTGCAAGCATCTAACCTATGCATTGTGGTTACAATGCTCTCCTGTGTGTACCAGGCATCTGAGTCACTTGCTGCTCGCCTGGCCTCAGATGTCATAATAGTCACAGCATCCAAATTGGGCATGTGGAGTAGGTGATAGATTATAACCTGGAGTCTTT